>BQKN01000491.1:712717-726304 GCA_022839385.1 Asparagus kiusianus | reverse complement strand
TGTTCACGAGAACACCTCACACACACAAGTGGCCCCCACTCACAATTTGGTCCCTCAATGAACAAAACACCCCCTCAACCTCTTTTTTCCGGTTGAGCATGTATGGGTTGGAGGGGGAACATAAAACTAAGGGGGGATTTTGGTCGTCGAGGTCTGAAATGTTGCAACACCCTTTATGAGTTGAGGAACATAAGAGCAGTTTCAAAGATTTGAGGGACTAACGTGAAAGTATTGAACAGTTGAGGGACTAATATCTATATAACCGTTGTATTGCTCTCTAGAATATATTTTGAATGTGTGCGTAATTGGATTTGGACGTGTGTTGTTCTGATATCGTCTTTTAACACATCAAACTTCAACGTTGTGGTGAGGATTGAGGTTATAATTTTGTAATGCTGTACTCTAAACAGACATAAAAAGTTCTGGTCTCAATGACAGTTGGTAAACATGAACCAGGAATATATTGACAGGCAACAAAACCAATGTGTAACCAAGAGATTTCATACCTTGAGAGTTTCTAACTCTGGCCCCTCTAACGCATCAAAGTATCGATGAACTGCAGGAAGATCCTCAGCTTGAGTAATTTCCGAAGTCTCAGCAGCATCAGGAGTCAACGGCTTTCCACGTAAAGTCGTAATTTGCCTCTCTAGTTTACCAGACCAGGTCTTAAAAGAATCAAAACGTTTGTCCTTCATCGCATTACTCCTCAATATCGTCCGAGGAGTATCTTGATTCTTATCAACTGCTACTGTGTTTGTCTGGGAAAGCCCAGATTGCATCGGTTGAGAATAAAACCGAGACTTTTTTGGGGGAAGAGGGCTTGAATAAGTACTTTGTTGCTCAACATTTCCATTTGTTATAGGACCTTCGAGTAATCGGACACTTTTACTTTTGGTTTCTTCAATGTTGAGAGAAGTAGGAGAGCTTGGCATGCTGATTGAAATAGAGTGACTCCTGCCATGATCAGAAGATTGGAAGGGGGAAATTGGTGGAATAGTGATAGTATCGTTGGCTTCGTTCTTGATACTTGCAGCTTCGGATACCTGAAATGAAAGATAAAGTAATTAATATCTTAATTCACGCTCTATTTTCATACTAGAACATAAATAAACAAGCATATGATTTCGTAACATAACCTTAAATGCCAAGGTTAGGAAATCGATGTCATATGTATCTTTATTTTCTCACTCTTTTCATTTTTTTTTTAGCAAGACACTCAATTTCTACTCCGATTAAAGATATGACCTTTAGTACTACAGATAGTGATTTTAATCATTTATCTTCTCTTTTTTTTCACTAGTAATAATGTCCACCTTTGTCATCTCTTAAATTGCATGAAATTAACATTGTTTCATTCATACCAATGAATGCAACATCAAGATCTTTGTAATGATTTCATTCTCTTTTCAAATTATTAGCTTTACGAAACAAAATATCTCTGTAAATCTATCTTATTCCGTCCTTTTTCCTCAATATATATCTGTTCTGTTAAAACTCGTCACATGTAAGATCATCTTGCATTGCCCTAAAGGTATTTAAAAATTGGTCCGAGAGAAAAGCAATCAAAGTACTTCAATTAGAATCATGCTTAATATGCACATCTGTTTGCTTTCATCAGAATCATGTGATGGTAAACATATGCTAAATTTGGCAACATTATGATAATCTGGAGTGGTTTAGTATTGTGATAATGGAATCTTATAAATTAAAAACAATATCATAAGATTACAACTCACATCAACCGCAGAATCTGGCCGAGGACTTGGGATGGTGTCGAAACCGAAAACTACTTCAGACGATATTTGCTTGAAAAGGGTTGGAAGTTGTTCAGGAGATCCTCGTTCAATATTACTCTCCATTAGGGCTCAACTGCAATAAAAAGCACGGATGATGTTTATTCTAATAGAATAAAGAACCAAAACTTGTAATACAGCAATACTAACTGAAAATATTTGGGTTCAAAGAACAAAATTTGATCAAAAGCTTATGCTAAGAACCTAATCGCATTCTAATACATCATCAAATAAGAATGCAACTACTTTGAAACCTTATAACTAGTACAAGCTATGATCTAGAAAGGCTTTAAAACAAAGGAGGAGGCTAGATTAGAGAAACTTACCTGATGAAAATTATAAAGCACTAAACTTGGGAGAAAGATATAAAACTTGAATTGCTCTGGGTATATATAAGAAAGAAATCTCAGATATATTCAAATTAAAAGAAGAATATTCCAGGAGATAGCCTATGGGAACAGAGCATGTGCATCTAAATAATTTCAAGAAGAATCTTTCCTTTTATCAAATGGGGTAGGAGAAACTAGCCAAAATAACAGGACACAGCAGTATAAAGAAAGATCTCAACCACAATAAACAAAGAAAATAAAATAGAAGCTCTATTATTCTCATCCTAGAAAAAAAGGAGAAAAAGAAAAAGAAACGCTAAAAACAAAACCCACAACCACTGCTGCATTAAAAGACTTTTTCTTAATTGTTTGTATTCAACTTTTATTTCTTTTTATCCTTAACAGTTGGAGCATTGGATATAACTATAAAAAGAACAAGTTGGTCAAAATCTCTATCAACCTAATATGGACATAATTACAATACCAGGCCATTAGTGTTAATTTCTGCCTCAAATATGTTCTTTCTTTTTCTGTCTGATGATCACTAAAATGGTAGAGATATATAAATGGCATCATAATAATTTAATGACCCGTTTGCACAAATTTGCTAATGTCAAGTATACATGAAACAAACATTATTTCCTATGACCCATGCGCGCAAATTTGCTGACTACTAAAGTGTATATTTCCAAATATGTTGGATTGGAAAAACATTATATATCCTATGTTAGAGAGGGGGGAAACATAGGAAATATGAAGTACCCAAGTTTAGAAAATATGAAAAATACCCATTGAAAAAAAGTATGAAATTATTAATCGAAGAAGAGAAACAGTACTTACCAACCTCAAACCCTCAACTCTTTTGACAAACGGAACGCTCAAGTGAACGTTGTTGAGGATGGAAGATGAAGATGACTATGACTCTATGAAAGCGAAGGGGATGTCTGACATTAAAATGAAAATGTTTGAGAAAAGACAATAAAATGAGAAGTTAAAATGAATCCAAAAATATTGTTGCGTGTCAATATATAGTGGCCTAACAACTGTGATGGTACTGAAAGGTAATTAACAGCTTTTAGAGACAAAAAGGGGGAGCGCCAGCACAGTGCTTGGCGTTGCGTTAGGTTTTGACTAGCTAGGCTCTACAGTCCACGAATTTTGACTAAAGTTACAACATTTATGTAATATGTACTAATTAATTTTAGCTATCGATAATATAAAAAGAAAAAACATTTTACATTATCATGGTTTTCTCATGAAACTAAGAAAAAACATTTCTTAATAAAATATCACTTACAACTCACATGGCCATCACGAAGAAAGTTGATAGATAATAGTTTATTGTAAAATTTCATAATAGGTTTCCAGACTGAAATTAATTAATGACAGGTTCAAGAATCTCGCATCCTTTAGAAAAATAAACAGCTGGTGAAGGACGTATGAAATATTTCCTAAAGAACGGGAATATTTGGACTTGTGTGTAGATGAAAAGCTTTAATAGTAGGCGTTGTAGGACTTTCGTGGTCCATTAAACTCATGTTAATGAGCCATTTAGGATTAATCAATCAATTTTTAGTTTAAAAAAATAATAAATATATTAGGTAAGCCAGATCACCATGTGTTTGTGCTCAAGCAGAAATCTGCCAGCTCCTTTAAATGACATAGATGGTGATGGAGATTTATATTATTTTATGTGGGCGCGGATTTGTCATGTCCTAACTAGATTCATTATGTTGTTTATTAATTGACCCCATCCAACTCGATCATAACTGTAACACCTGCAACATTAATTGTTCCCTGAACTGCAGATTTAAAGATACTTCCTCTCATTTATATATTCAATGAAACTTATCATTCCCTCAACTAGTTTATACTGACCTAAAATTTGTCCTTCTCAAAATATCAGCTCCGTAAGCGTTGATAGATGAGTTGAGGGATGTTAAGTGCCGTCCTCTCGAATTTATCCTTCTTAGGGGGTCTATTTATTAGGAAACAAATTTCTCTTTCTTTAAAGAGTAAAATAGTAAGTATTTTCACCTAGGGGTCTATCCGCAACGATAGAACGAGAAGGAGTTTATCCGAAAGTGAGCGATAGTACAAGGGTCTATCCGTAACTAACCTTAATAAAATTTTATTGGAATTTAATATTTTTTGGTCTTTAACCACAAGTGTCCCTACCCCACATTGAAGATGGAACTAATCCTACTCGAGGATTGTGGCTACCATTCCCAACAAGTGCCGCTTCCAACTTTTGAACTGTTGCGCCAATAGGTAGGAGTCGCCTGGGGACCAACTTGCCTATCACTGGCCCATCAACTTAATGGTATTGGAATCTAATATACAAGATATAAGAAAAGAATAATTTCTTTAATGTTCGTATATTGAGATATTCGCGGATTATTCATTCCAATACCTTTAAAATTCATATTAAAATAGTATCATTTTTATCAGTTTACAACAATCAAACTCCCTTTCTTAAACAACAATAACAGTCTACAAGCCTGTTATTGATGGAATTTTTTAAGCCTATGAAGAATTATGTAATCTATTTATGGACTTATGACGTATGATATTTTTCTTATTTTAATTATTAACAAGACTGTACTTCTTTGATCTCGCATCTTGAATCTTGAACCTCCCCTGTTCAAATCTCTTCATTTATCATAGACCAGGCCTCAGTGTTCAAGAATCAACATAATCATCTTTATAACTTAATGTTCCCAATGATTAAAATGATATCAGATTAAACCAAGGGAAAAGCTTATCTCAAACCATTTTAAACCCACATTTGGTAAGTCATACCTACGTTGGGGGGTGGGGGGGGGGGGGGGGGGATGGGGGTTGGCCATGGCCACCCGTGGAATTTTACAAAAGATAAGACTAGTCGTAAGTAAATATGGTTATGAGTTAGTTAGGAGTTTAAATATATGGGCCTAAAAAGCTTATATCCAATAAGCTCTATGAGAAACCTATATCTAATAATCCAAACAACTCAAACCAAATTCAATTAATCAAATCAAGTTCAATTTTTCGCATTGCCTTCCTAAACCCGAAACAAAAACAATATCTTCCCATTAATTAGAAATTTTTCTTTCCTTTTTTAAGGAATTTTTATATATTCGAATTTTTACATAATTGCTTTTGTGGCTAAGGCTTAATCTGAAAAACAAAATTTGGATATTGGTTTATTAAAGTTAGAATCTTCTCTTTAGATTATCTTATATTGCTTGGTTTCTTCTTTATTATGGTTTAAAATAAATTTCAATGTAATTTATAGTGTATTGTTAATTTGTCAGGTCTACAAATTGAATTTTATAGTTTATAGTTATAATAAAACCAACTATAATTGATAAAAAATCATGGATCTGTCACTGAATAGAAGTGTTAGATTTGGAATATAACTATGCATTATTTACAATAGCCCACATGGGAATCATAATCCTCTAAGATTTTTCCGTCAAATTCATGAATATATTTTGCTGAGTAAAACTATGGATGGAAAGTTAGTCATTCCTCATGAGCCTCCATCAATAACCTCTATCTGAAAGAATCACCCAGAAAAATTCAACAGGCCATTTATAAAAATATAGTACATAGTTGGATAAACAAACCCAAAGTCATGTATTCAAACAACTGAAATGTATTCATCCTTAAGAAAGAAAAAGAAAAATAACTTATGGAGGCACTAATTAAGACCTCAGAAAATTTCATGAGAAGAATTTTGTTCTAAATAATAAATGCTTACCTGAGGATTTACTGCAGCCGCTTAATTTATTCACAATCACTTAAACTAGCTACCTCCATATACAGTGGAAGAAAATGATCTAGCGATGCTCTTATATATATGAGATGACATGAGATATGGAGAGAGAGACAGAAAGAGAGCGTGACAGAGACTTCTAGGCTTTTTCCACACGAATTAAAGCCCACAAAACACAACAGCTGGTTACAGAAATATTTAGAATTATGTACTTGGTTGGTACAATATATAAGATAATCAATACTAGGGCAACAAGGGGTGTAATTATCAACTCTCTTCCATTGAAGGCCGTTCCCATGTGCCTACGTTTCGTTTTATTTTATTTTATTTTTTGTTTTACTTTCATTAATTAATATATTAATTAATTTTGGCTTGATTCAATGGCCGGGGTGAGGATTATATCCACTCTTCCTTCTTATAAAGGTGTTTTCTTACTTAACCCTTGATTCAATAGGCGTACAAAGACCGTACTTTATGATTTACCTAAACCAGTCGTTTAACTTAACCCCTTACAGATAAGTAACACATAGCTCTATTTAGTCCCAATCCTCAATTATTACTGGCTTAAGTATGTCGTAAAAATAAGATAAAACAAATAATTTAAGTACAAATTAAAAAGATTTGACAGCCCTTTTTAAAGCAAACCGTTCTTCAAAAGAATTAAAGCGAAGCTCAATGAAGAAGAGGTGATGATGTTGAATCTAATGACAACTCTTATCGTTGAAACGATCCGAAGATACTTAGCCAATGAGAAAGAGTTTGACGATGCTCTAGGGATTCAATCACAAATCAACCCCCCTCTAGCGTCCAACAATTGGTATCAGAGCTTTGGTATCAGAGCTTGGTCTCTATATTAGTTTTTGGTTTAATCACCTTAGAGAAATGATCTTATGGAGGCTTCAATGAATGTGCATATGCTAGAGGGACAATCCACCATTAGACCACCACTCTTCACCGGTAGTAACTTTGCTTATTGGAACGCTAGGATGAGGATTTACCTTCGTTGCATTGACCTTGACATCCTAGAACTCATAGAGAAAAAATATGTAGAAAAGCCCAAAGTTGGGACTATGACATATGGAGAAATGCACCAAGCTAATCTCAATGCTAAGGCTATGAACGCCTTAATTTGTGGTCTTTCCCCAAATGAATACAATAGAGTTTCAACGTGTGCAACCGCATAAAAAATATGGGTGAAATTGTGTATCACACACGAAGGAACCCCCCAAGTTAAGGAATCCAAGATTAGCGGACTTATGCATGAATATGAGTTGTTTCAAATGCTTCCAAATGAATCAATTGATGCTATGTTTTCTCGCTTCACTAACATTATCAATGAATTGTATGGTCTTGATAAGAAATTGACTATTTGAGAGACGAACTACAAGATTCTCCGTTCATTGACTCCGATGTGGGAACCCAAGGCGATGGCGATAGAAAAAGCTCATGACCTTACCACTCTACCTCTCGATGGCCTCATCGGCAAGCTCAAGGTTCATGAGAAGAAGCTTAAGGGAAAGGAGAAGGAGGAAGTGCCCTCACGAGATGTTGAGGAGCCATCACCAAAATTAAAGACCATAGCTCTCAAAGGAGCTAGTGATAACTCCTCTTCGTCATCAGATAGTGAAGTTGATTTTTTTAGAGAAGTGGCTCATCTCTCTAGAAGAATTTCTAGACTCATAAAAACGAATAAGAAGTTTAATCCCCGTTCTAACAACAAAATTTTTTCACGTGTAGGAAAATATTTTGAATGCAATGAACCAGACCATATCGCTAAGGATTGCCCAAGACTCAAGGAGAAATACATGAAATACAAGAAGAAGAAGGCTATGTATGCCGGATGGGAGGAATCCGAACCAAGTGATTCGGATAGTAATGAATAAGGAGCTAAACTTGCTCTTCATGATCCCAACGTTTGCTTCATGGTCCTTGAACATGAGGTAATATCCGACACCGAGAGTGAATCCTTTTACATGCAATGTGATCTAGCTACGGCTCTAGAAGAATTGAACATTGAATTTAAAAGAATGTCAAAGGAATTTTCTTTTTTTTTAAAAGTTGCATGCTTCTTGTGATGTGAAATTAGAACAACTAGAAACCTCTCTTGCTCTAAAAGATGAATTGCTAGGAGATCTCTATTTTGAGAATAAGCAATTAAGATCCAAGATTGAAAGACTAGAAATTGAGAGTGGTAGGATTAGACCCATTCATGCTTATGCTAATCATCATCACCATGATAGAAATAGGTTTCATGGTTCTCACACTCATACATACAAAAGAAATTTTGTATGCACATATTGCATGAAACATGGTCATATTTCTACTTATTGTAGAATTAAAGATAATTATGAATTTTATGGATTGACATGGGTACCCAAATGTACCAAGTTTACTAACCACTAAGGACCCAAGTTTTGGGTACCTAAAGTTACTACACCTTCCTCTCTTGTAGGGAACATCACGGCAATAACGTAGAGAGATGTGGTACCTTGATAGTGGTTGTTCTCATCAAATGACGGGCAACAAAGAGTTATTTGAAACCCTATCAAGGATTGAAGGAGGTAGCGTCTCCTTCGGTGGTGGTGAGAAAGGTAAAATCGTTGGTATTGGTTCTATTGGTATGAAACCCTCATCCGTTATAGAAGATGTTTATTTGGTTAATGGTTTGAATCATAATCTTCTTAGCATTAGCCAATTGAGTGATTAAGGTTTTGATATTTCCTTTAAACCGGAAAAATGCATTATTAGTATGAATGAAAAAATTGTTTTTGTTGCTAATCGCAAATATAATGTGTACATTTTTGAGATGAATGAATTAGTGAATCAAGATGTGAAGTGCCTTGCGGCAATTGATGAAAACCCTTGGATTTGGTATAAGAGGCTTGGACATACAAACATGGAATTGATATTAAAATTGTCTAAGAGAAATCTTGTAAAAGGGTTATCTAACTTGTACTTCATCAAAGATACCATATGTGAAGATTATGCCAAAGGTAAACAAACAAAATCTTCTTTCAAATCCATCAATGAGGTATCGACTTCTAAACCTTTGCAATTACTTAATCTTGATTTATTTGGTCTTATGCGTGTTACCTCTCTTGGAGGCAAACATTATGTATTTGTGATTATTGATGATTTTTCTCGTCTTACATGGATAATATTTCTTGCAAATAAAAGTGATTGTTTTGAAGAATTTTCTAATCATGTCAAAAGGATTGAAAATGAAAAAGATTTAAAAGTTGTTAAAATAAGAAGTGATCATGGAGGTGAATTTCAAAATGATTTTTTCTATGAATTTTGTGCCCATTATGGTATAACTCACATATTTTCTGCTCCTAGAACACCACAACAAAATGGTGTTGTTCAACGGAAAAATCGTACCATACAAGAGATGGCACGCACTATGCTAAATTCGCTAAATTCTTTAGATTTGCCAAAATATTTTTGGGCGGAAGCCGTCAATACGGCTTGCCACATTTTAAATTGTGTTTTAATTAGACTAAAGCTTAAGAAAATTCCTTATGAACTATTTTATGGAAAAACTCCTTTTATTGGTTATTTTCATATCTTTGGTTGAAAATGTTTTATCTTAAATACAAAAGATCATCATGACAAATTTGATTCCAAAATTAATATCGGTATTTTCTTAGGTTATGCACCTCGAAGTAAGGCTTATAGGGTCTTCAACAAACGAACTCTTGTTGTTGAAGAATCTATAAACGTTACTTTTAATGAGACTAATGTTGGTTCTCAAGTTGTTTTACCTAGGAAAGATGATGATGATGATGTTGAAGGAGAATTGGATCTTTTACAAATCAATAATACACCCTCTATAGAAGCTCAAAAGGATGTGGATAGCTCCAATGCTCATGAACAAGTTGAACTTCCTAAAGTATGGAAATTCGCATCAAACCATCCAAAGGAATAAATAATTGGGAGCCCTTCAAAAGGAGTTGTTACTCGCTCAAAAGCTTTGAGTGAGTGTGGTAATGTTGCTTTCTTATCTCAACTAGAGCTTAAAAAGATTAATGATACTTTAAATGATGAATTTTGGCTATGCATGATGAACTAAACAATTTTAAAAGAAATGATGTTTGGAAACTAGTTCCTAGATCTAACAATACTAGTGTTATTGGTACAAAATGGGTTTTTAGAAACAAACTTGATGAGCATGACATTGTAACTAGAAATAAAGCTCGTTTGGTTGCCCAAAGATACAATCAAGAGGAGGGCATAGACTATGACAAAACCTTTGCACCGGTTGCAAGGTTGGAATCTATTAGGATGTTTTTAGCTTTTGCTAGCTTTAAATATTTCAAATTGTTTCAAATGGATGTTAAAAGTATCTTCTTAAATAGTTTTATAGAAGAGGAAGTATAAGTTGAGCAACCCCCCGGTTTCATAGATCATGCTTTTCCTAATCATGTTTACCGGGTTTAAAAAGCTTTATATGGGTTAAAACAAGCTCCTAGAGCTTTATATGCTCGCCTCTCTAGTTTTCTTGTTGCAAATGGTTTTTCAAAAGGAACTATTGATAACACTATTTTTGTGAGAAAAAGGAAAAATGATTTCATTTTAGTTCAAATATATGTTGATGATATTATTTTCGGTGCTACTAATGAATCTTTGTGCAATGAATTTTCTAAAGTTATGCAAGATCATTTTGAGATGAGTATGATGGGAGAGCTTATATTCTTTCTCGGGCTCCAAGTTAAGCAAACTAAGGATGGGATATTCATTTCTCAAAGCAAGTATGCTAAGGAATTGATGAAGAAATTTAATTTGGAGAATTCTAAGCATGCGCCTACTCCCATGAGTACAAGTATAAAGTTTGATGTGGATAAAAGTGGTGAGGACGTGGACCAAAAACTATACCGATGTATGATAGGTAGTCTTCTTTATCTCACCGCTAGTAGACCCGATGTCATGTTTAGTGTGTGTGCATGTGCACATTTTTAAGCTTCTCCTAAAGCATCTCATTTAATTATGGTTAAAAGAATCATTAAGTATGTTAATGGAACTTTTAGTCTTGGTTTATTTTATCCAAAGAGCACCTCTTTTGATTTATATGGTTTTTGTGATGCTGATTTTACCGGATGTAAGGTAGATCGCAAGAGTACGAGTGGAACATGCCAATTCTTAGGAAATTCACTTGTTTCTTGGACTTCCATGAAACAAAATTGTGTTGCATTATCCACTACGGAAGCGAAATACATTGCCGTCGGCTTATATTGTGCCTAAGTTTTATGGATGAAACAAAGCTTGGTTGACTATGATTTGAATTTTCAAAATATAAAAATCCTTTGTGATAACACTAGTGCTATAAATATTTCCAAAAATTCGGTTTTGCATTCTAAAACCAAGCATATTGATGTGCGCCATCATTTCTTACGCAATCATGTAGAGAGACAAGATATATCCCTAGTGTTTGTTGACACAAAATCTCAATTATCGGATATATTTACTAAGCCTCTTGGTGAGGATGATTTTTGTCGCATAAGAAATGGCTTGGGCTTATGCAATATGTGAAAGTTCTATTTGCTTGCTTGTTTAGTTGCATGTTGCATGCATTTCTCTTTACCCCATTTTTGATGGTGACAAAGGGGGAGAGAAATCTCCTCATTTGTTGCATATATTTAGGGGGAGCTCATAGATAGGGGAGCACCTATCTATAAGCTATATTTATTTTTGCTCTTATATAATGGTTGGTTGTCATCATCAAAAAGGGGAAGATTGTTAGCCCTTATGTTTTGATGATGTTTTACAACCACCATTATCGATACTAATTGCTTATTGAGTGCATGTGTAGTTAATTCATATATCAAGCATGTTAGTATCACAAATGGATGATTGGATGGAATATGCGCTACAACGATGATATCCAAAGGAGGAGGAGGCATAGTGATGAAGCAACGTTATTTCAAGAACACCAAATTCAATTAGAAGCTTCATCCAAACTCAAGCTATATCAAGACTCAAGAATTATATTCTCGTGAGGATATTAGCTAGGTTTTATTTTCTCTCTAGTGCTAGAATGCAGGCAAATAGTTTAGATTTCATCTGAAGCTATTGGGATATCAACACACACATTTTCATACTTATAGTTTTGAACGTATTTCACAAAATACTATTTTTCACAAGTATGAGGACCTATTTGCAAAATTCTTTTTCCAAACAATTTGTTTTTGATATTAAAAATATTTTACAAAGTTTCACAATTTTTAGAAGCCAAATGAATATTCTACAAATATTTTAAGTGAGTCAAAATATCAAATTTTGAGTGTATCAAATTGCGGTCGACCGCCACGGTCGACCACGCCTGAGCTCACTCGTCTGTTGGCAACAGAAACTTTCACGATCGACCACCACGGTAGACCGTGAGCAAAAAATTTCCCACAGTCGACCGCCACGGTCGACCGCGAAAGTCTCTGGACTTTTGGTAAGTTTCTGAACTGCCTCGCGGTCGACCGTGAGAAAATCACGTTCGACCGCCGAATGTTTTAAACGGTAATATGGTACAAATCTCAGCGCCGATTTCACACAATCTCAGCGCTGTTCTGTTTCCAGGTTTTGGGGGATTAGTTATGGGTTTCAAACAGCTATGTTTTACTATTTAAATCTATCATCTTCTTCTTCCTCTATGTCCCAGCTCTTTTAAATCTTTCCAAGAATGTTTTTACAGAGCTTCATTTTCAAACCAGTTTCTTCTGAGTTTTTTTAGTGTTTCACATCCCAGCTTCAGTGTTATCTTCTCTTTGCCATAGGGACATTGTAAAGAGAGGATTCTTACACCATTTCTACTATTTTTGAGAGCTTGATCTTGTGTAGATCAATTGTGTGGGAGTATGATCTAGTGAGATCAACTTGTAGTGTGAGATCGTGAGGGGATCGTTATGTAGAAGAAGTTCCGGCTTCCAAACCGGGTTGTGTAGTGGATTTCTCCTCAAGAGTGGGGAGCGGGGACGTAGGTTAGCAGACCGAACCTCATTAACACATCGCGCGTCACAGGATAACGATTCCTAATCCTATCTCCTCTATTTTGATTGCATTTGGATATTGTGTTTTGCTTGTCTTAATTTTATTGCACAATTATAGCCTTGTGACCCTAATCACCCCCCCGCTAGGGTCCAACACGCTCGTCATTCCTGCGAAGACAGGAAGTAAAAAAGAAGTCATCTACGGTAAGGGAAAATAATTTTCAATACCAGATCACTTCTTGGAAGAAGATGACAATGATGATAAACTGGCCCTTCATTTATTCAGATATGACAAAAAAGCACGTAATCTCATGGAGAGATACGGATATAACTTCGAACTTGGAGAGGGTCTTTATTTTGGTCGAGGTTTGCGAGTTCCACCTCGTATAGCCTATGTACCGAAAGGGAAACCTGATAACTATTATAACCACAAAAGAGGTTTAGGCTATGTCTCCTCGTCCGACGATGAGTGCTGTTGGCAGGTCATTGATCAAATTGCTAATAAGGGTAAAGACGGATATTCTTCCGACTCTTTAGCCTGGGACTCCGACGCTAGTCTTGGAGAAATATTCAAAAGGCTAATGTCGAACATGGCTACGGTCAACCCTACCACAATAGAGGAAGACGATCAAATGCCGATGTTTGTTGGAAAATTGCAATAAAGAGAAGAAAAGAAAATTAACTTTGATTCCTTTAATCTCGGTTACAATTCGATTACAAAAGAGAGG
>BQKN01000491.1:679418-712707 GCA_022839385.1 Asparagus kiusianus | reverse complement strand
ACAGCCTACAGC
Organism: Asparagus kiusianus; assembly: GCA_022839385.1. Taxonomy (NCBI): domain Eukaryota; kingdom Viridiplantae; phylum Streptophyta; class Magnoliopsida; order Asparagales; family Asparagaceae; genus Asparagus; species Asparagus kiusianus. Next base: position 712,695 of record BQKN01000491.1, on the reverse strand, counting down.
CGACTTAGAAAGACCCTTAGGTTCATCACCTGAATATACAGTACGGTGATAGATTTGAACAAAAGGAACCCCCTACCAAAGATCAAGTAATCTAAGTGAATATGGGTGACGAGGATAATCCGAAACGAATATTCATTAGAGATAGTCTCCCACCAAATGAGAGAGAAGAGTTAATTACCCTCATTAGGGAATATATCGATGTTTTTTCTTGGAATTATGAGGATATGGGAGGGCTCGATCCAAATGTTGTAATGCATCGCCTCAATATAAGCCATATGTCAAACCTGTCAAACAGCAATAAAGACGGTTTCGTCCACAAATTATGGAGGTAATCGAGTCCGAAGTCAAAAATCTTATCAACTCGGGTTTTGTCAGGGAGGAGCAACATCCTGAATGGCTTGCCAATATTGTCCTAGTCCTTAAGAAGAACAGGAAAATCAGGATTTGTATCGACTTTAGAGACCTTAACACCGCTTTCCCGAAAGACGATTTCCCTCTTCCCATCACAAATGTTATCATCGACAATACGTGTGGATTCGAGAGAATGTCCTTCATGGATGGATTTTCTGGTTATAATCAGATAAAGATGCATCCATATGATGAAAAGCATACCGCGTTTAGAACACCCCTAGGCATTTTCTGTTACACAGTTATGCCCTTCGGCTTAAAGAATGCAGGTGTCATATATCAGAGAGCCATGTCAAAGATTTTCTAGGAGCATCTTCGGAAGACTATCGAATGCTACGTGGACGATCTAGTTGTGAAAAGTCATGACAAGAATGATCACATCAAAGAATTGAAAATGTTGTTTGACCTGATGTGGACTCACCAATTAAAGATGAATCCTACCAAATCTTTCCTCAGAATGTCCAACAGCAAATTCCTTAGATTCGTCGTCACCACCAAGGGTATTCACATCGACCCTGATAAAGTGAAGGTAATTAACGAGCTACTGCCCCCGAGAAACCTTAAGGAACTCAGAGGATTACAAGAACAGTTGGCTTATATCCGTCGGTTCATCTTAAACCTTTCGGGGAAATGTCAACCATTCTCTAGGCTCATAAAGAAGGGCGTATCATTCGTATGGGACGACACTTGTCAAAAAGCATTCGAGAATATTAAAGAATATCTCTCGAGACCCCCTGTGCTTGTTGCACCAAAATTAGGCAAACCGTTCTTGATTTATATCAAGGCGATGAGCCACTCGTTAAGTGCATTCCTTGCACAAGACGACAATAACAGCCACGAACAAGCAGAATTTTATTTGAATCAGAACCCTTTTGGGCACCGAATCTCAATATCCGATGATTGAAAGGGAGTGTCTTGCCTTAGTATTCTTTATTCAAAAGATGCGACACTACTTGGTCAGACAGACTATCTATGTTATCTCCAATATTAACGAAGTCAGAATATTCATGGCACATCCTGCTTTCATAAATTGGCGTTTAGCAAAATGGGCTTTGTTTCTATCCTAATACGACCTACATTTTAAACAACAGAAGTCGGTCAAAGGACAAGCTATTTGTAATCTCCAGGCAGCTAACCCAACTACGGATACCGTTGAGTTATACGATGATCTGCCAGATGAAACCCACGAAGCCAACGTAACTTCACATCAATAGGTATGGTGTTTATACTTCGACGGTGCTTCTCGAGCAACTAATGTAGCAAGTGCTCCTGGATGTTCTAAGATTTTCTCCGGAGTTGGAGTTGTCTTAGTTTCCCCAGGAAAATATATGATGCCTCGAGCCTACTCGCTAATCGAGCCATGCTCAAACAACATAGTCGAATATAACACGCTGCTTATTGGACTCAGCTTTGCTAAAGAGCTGGGGGTCGAGTATCTCAAAGCTTTCGGTTATTCTCAATTGGTAGTTAAACAAGTTTAGGGAGAGTATGCAGTCAGAAATTAAGATTTGATACCATACTATAAGGTGGCTGTAGAGATGGTAGAATCGTTTGAAGGATTCTTCATTGGGTACATTCCACGTTTACAAAACGCTTACGCAGATGCGCTGGCAGCATTAGCCGTGTCCCTAGCGCAGCCTTCCGAAATGGAACAGTTTGTTACGGTGAGAACTCACCAGCTCTTTGTACCAATCTACAATGTATATGACAAAGAAGAGGATATTAAAGAAGTGCATTCAACTCAAGTTGAGTTCGAATCCTGAGACTGGCGTTTCCCTATCATAGATTATGTCCTACACGGGATTTTACCAGAAGACGTGAAGGAAAGGGACTCAATCCGACGGAGAGCACCGAGATTCTACTATAATACGGAGAGTCGAATGCTATATCTCTGATGATATGATGGTTTACTATTACGTTGCTTATCCACTCAAGAGGCAGAAGAAGTCCTTACGAAGACGCACGAAGGAGTTTGTGGTGCATACCAACCTGGCCCTAAACTTTATGACCGCATCAGAAGAATAAGATATTTTTGGCCCACCATGATAAAAGATGTAGTCGCGTATGCACGGAAGTGTCATACGTGTCAAATACACGTGAATTATATGTACCAACTCCCAGAGCATTTGCACCCTTCAGCCACGTCATGGCCTTTCAAAACTTGGGGAATGGACATTATTGGTCCTATTTTTCCCCCGTCCATCAAAGGCAATCAGTTCATCCTAGTGATTACAGATTACTTCTCCAAATGGGCTAAAGCGATTCCGCTCAGAGAAGTTAAGACGAGCAATGTCGTGGCATTCATCAAACACCATATTATCTACCGGTATGGTGTCCCAAGACAAAGCATATATGATAACGGTCCTCAGTTTGTCAGCAATACCTTTATCAAGTTTTACGAGAAGTTCAAAATTCAAGACGTCTCATCGACAGCTTACAATCCCACAGCAAACGGGTTAGCAGAGGCCTTTAACAAGACTATCATAAAACTTTTATCAAAACTCGTGAAAACTAATAAACAAGATTAGGATGATAAGCTCGGCGCAACCCTATGGGCCTATCGTACCACGGTCCACACGCCGACGGGATCAACCCCAAATTCTTTAGTATACGGGTACGAAGTCATTCTTCCATTGAAAATTCAAATTCCATCGCTTCGGATCGCTATCGCGTCAGAGTTGACAACCGTAGAACAGCACCAGAAACGTCTCGAAGAACTCGAGATGCTCGACAAGAAGCGCTTGGAAGCTCAGCAGCACATTGAGTTCTACCAAGCCAGAATTTCCCGAGCTTTTGATAAAAAAGTTTAGCAATGGAGTTTTAAAGAAGGAGACATGGTCTTAGGTCCGATGACCCATGATCCTTAATTCCAAGAAGAAAGGAAAATTTGAACCCAAATGGGAGGGGTCATTCGTAGTAGAGACAGTTTACTCGAATGGTGCATATCACCTTATTACCAAGGATGGCGCTCGGCTCATGATTCCTATAAATGGGAAATTCCTAAAAGAGTACTACCCTTAGTACGTTTGGGATAACCCATGACACGGGAAGTTCCCAGAAGAATGCTATGTGGGGTATTCTTAGGGATAACGCGGTAGTTACAAAAGGTATAAGCAAGAAATCCCCGTTTGGACTCTTAATGTCCTCAATGATGGAATCTATCTCAATTTTAGGATTAAATTCACCAACTTTCGTGAATAGTTTCGTTGAGACGAGATTCGATCACTTTGATAAATCAATCTTCCCTCACGAAACCCCCACTTGTGTTTGACAATTCATAATCTTTCACCAAAATTCTTATCGGTTAAATCCATTCAAACCATCGCCGTGTTTGTTCATTTAACACTCATGTTGTTAAAACACTAACACGACACCTTTTCCGCTAATCTTTAGCAATTTCAAACTTTGCGTGTTAAGTACTGATCAATTAGCATCAAAATCCTCCAACGAGTGGCTAGTACAAATCAGCATTTTCACTGCTATCTATATTCTATTCCCTCTGCTTTCTTGGTCAAACCTATAAAAGTTAAGTCCAAAACAAGAATCCCCTCTCGATTCCTTCTATGAACGAGAGGTCCACTTTCAATTATGCAAACAAACCTATAAAAGTTAGGATTGCCTCAAACCCACTCGACCAAACCTATAAAAGTTAGGTTCGAACTTCGAATTTTAATTCGATAACGAAGAGCTCTTTTCGGTTTAAGCAACCAATCCTATAAAAGTTAAGGTTGCTTGAATCTTCCTATTCTTGGAGTGGAGATCCCACTCTTAGTTTTATCTTTTTGGATTCTTAAGATGGAGAATCCACCTTAAGTTTCCCCTGCAACTAGAGACAGGGTATAAAATCCTTCCTCTTCAGCTTTGGGAGATAGAATATAAAATTCTTCCTCTTCCGCTCTAGGTTTGTCTTTACCCTTAGAAAAGCCACATTTCTCAACTTCAAATCCACGTACTTCATGCGGGAGATTTTATCTCAAACCCTAAAAGAGAGATAAGTCTGCGTCTAAGACACATTGCCGATTTAGTCTTTCACCGAATGAAAAGACATCAGAATATGAGTCTGGGGACTTTTATCCTGAATCCCAAGTAAGGATGAGTCAGTGCCTAACACGCGTTGCTGGGTAGTCTATTCTTGTGACAAAAACAAAGTCTATGTATTCAAAATCATAGCACCAAGTCTAAGAGAATCAGATCTCTTAGTACAACATCACATGTGAGACGGATTTTAATAATTCACATGCTAGCCCGATTCAAAAGGTAGTCGGTAAAGGCATATCAAATCCGTTGAAGGTTGAGAATTTGCCAAAAATCCCAAGTCTATGTCTAACACACGTTGCCGGTTTAGTCTTTCACTGAATGGAAAGATATCAGAATACAAGTCTGAGGACTTTTATCCTGAATCCTAAGTAAGGATGAGTCAGCGCCTAACACGCGTTACCGAGCAGTCTATTCCCGTGATAAAGCCAAAGTCTACGTATTCTACATCGTAGCACAACGTTATATACGGAATGCACTTATACAATCCGCATGCTAGCCCGATTCAAACGGTAATCAATAAAGGCACATCAAATCCGTTGATGGCTGAGGATTTACCAAAAATCCTATAAGCATTATGCCCACTGGATTCACAATCAACAAAGAAACATCATGATACAAGATGAGTATACTAAATCAAATACTGGGTCTTTACTAATAGATCAAGTCAAAGCATACAATGATAAAACTCATTGGCCTGAACGCAATCGGTGACTGAGAATGTGAAGTTCCAACCTAGAGAGTCTATCTGCATAACCCTGCTCAAGCTCAGCTTACAGATCAGCTCGAACAGAATTTTCAGAACTACTCAAGATCTTTGTGGCTTCACCTTTTAGCTTCATCAATTTCTCCTGTGTAGATCCTAGTCTCTCAAGTATCTATCCACGAGAGCTCTCTAAACCAGCCAGCTCATCTGCAATGCAGACTCCTCAGTGTACTTTAGGCCCTTCTTCAACCTAGCTACCTCCTGGCGGTTGGAGTCTAAAGAACTAGGTAACTCGGCTCTATCTGTATCCTTCCTTGCAAGACTAGCCATGATCTGCGTGATAAAACTCTCATGCGACTGAAGCTCGCTACCAATAGAATATCTGAGGTCACGCCAATGTGTCAGTCTATGCTCCAACTGAGAAGATATGAAGGAAGAAGCCCCACTTGTCTTTAGCTCCTCTAACTCTCAAAATTCACACTCCAGAACAACAAAGTCGGCAGTGAGAGAATCAGCTAGCTCAGGATGTACTTCCTCTCTAATCATCATCATGTGTCGAGCAAGGGAACGTCTGAACCGATCAAAGCAATATCCCTGATGAGGAAGTTTCTCGACGATTCCGTCAAAAAAGTTGACGAAATAACCAAGATCCACTCGGAAAATATCTTTCCTAGGATCAGGATCGGTTAAAAGGGCTAGGACACGCTCATATGGAGACAGTGGAGACCCTACAAGTAATGGTGCAGAAGGGTAAGAGACTCTAGGATACAGTGGGGAAATTCAGAGGGAATTACGAGCATACCAGTACTAACAGAGGACCCTTCAGTTTGAGGTCCTATGATAGGCTCCGTCAATCTAATCTCAGCAGACTCAGGAATGGTAGTAGGCGTGGTCGTCGACGGTATATCAACCCCTCTAGGTAATTCTGTAATGCCCGGAGAAGAGACACCACCATCAGGCAAACTAGCAGTGCTAGGAATCATAGTCGTATCAGTCATGACGGCTGGTCCTATGATTACAATTCTTTATTAGTCAAATAAAGATTTTGGTAAAAGAAAAGAATGACGATGGAAGGGATTATATGCATACCTGCAAATCCATCACCCTCAGCTAAACTAGGGATGCCAGAAATCATACCCATATCAGTCCCAGTGGCTGGTTCTACGATTAGAACCCCCTATCAGTCAAATAGAGGGTTTCGACAAATAAAGAGAATTACAATGATAGAAATTATATGCATACCTGCAGATCTATCACCATCAGCTAGACTAGGGATGCCAAAAATCATAGCCGTATTAGTCTCAGTGGCTGGTCTTATGATTAGAACTCCATATCAGTCAAATGGAAGTTTCAACAAATTACAATGTTAGAGATTAGATATATACCTGCAGATGAACCACCCTCAAAGGATGGTCCTGCAGCCTCTCTGGTGGCCTGCTCCCCTAACATCTCAACTAGCAATCTAGTGTCGGATCCCGAGAAACTCGGTGCTGAGGCATACATGTGTTCACTGAATCCCCCAAGACCCATACCATGAAAAGTCTCGTCTTCGACCGGCCTCTCTAGCAAGATACCTACATAAGAGTTTAAATGCTGGATATATACAAAAAAAGGGGGGGAAGAGGAAGGAACTCAGATTTACCTACGGTAGTGGTAGAAGGCTCTTCTACCCTAATATTCGTACCCACGTTCTTTAATTTGTCTAAAAGAGAACGAAGAACGGAAGTGATTAAAGGGGGAATAAATTATGAATTGCCTAACTCCTTTAACTGCTACTCGAATAGTGTATTATTGATGTTAGATATACCTGAGCATAGGATCATCGGCTTAACGCTATCAGCCTGCTCAGCATCTCTGTTTGCTTCAACATCCATAGGCTCATCACGAATGGTATCGTACATTTGCTGCACGAAGCTCGAGCCATCTAAATGGCTAGGGTTAGAGAAGACAGAGTCATGTGGAAGTTCACCTCCGCCATGGCTTCTTGAAACACGGAACATGATTAGGTTCAGGGAATCCAAAAGAGCACTATTTTAAAGTAGTAAAGATAGTGAAGCATTACCTTTTTCTTTGCCAGTAGAACCTCGTAACTCTGCTCCGCAAGCCCATTGACCAATTTGCAATTTATGAGCGGTCTTCTTCCACTTTGAAGGACAAACCCCGACATGACCAACAGGTCGTTCATGCATGGATTTAGTATGCATCTCAACCTGTGCAGAAGCCTCAGCGTTGGGCCGTGATCTCACATAACAAAAAATAAGGGGTTCGTGCTCGTCAACCATCCTACCTGGAGTGACAAGAGTCATCTTGTTAGGATAAGTAAATAAGACCTTTTGTTCTGACTTTTGGAAAGCCAGTTGGGATCTAGAAAGGGTATAGTGTTGATGCCAACGAGAAAATGCCAGATCCATTAATTCTGAAAAGAAAGAGTCTGACAGACCTGTATCAGTTTCTTTCCCGTCGGTATCCATGTCCATAAATTCTTCCTTAGAAGTTTCATCCTCCATCTTGTCTCTGCTCAAATGGAAGGGTTTGGCAGGTTTCTTCCCCTGCTTCTTCGAAAGCTCAGCCTTACAAGCAGTCTTGATAGTAGTTTGAACCAAGTGCTCAGCCTCTAACTCTGAGAGGCTCTTCACTTCTAGAAGCTCGTTGGCAGAAAGAAGCCACTTGTAGCTGAGTAAAGTGAGTAATGGTTTGTGCTTGGATAAAGGAAAAGCGAAATAGGCTCCAGTGCAGCCCATCATAGTCCAAAGCATGCTCGGACACCGTTAATATGGCCCCCCTTAATCCTCAAGCCCCGGCTTGGGTTCCTAACATATAGTTGGTCGTAACCGAACTGGCGAGTGAAACAGCATGGAAGATAAGGCTCTATATGGCAACGACCCATCACCCGAAGGACAAGATATCCAACACAGATGTTCACTAACCAACGGAAGCAACCAGCATCAAGGAAAGTCCCACCGGCCCTTGGATTCTCCTCATCAATCAACACATCATCATAGCAGCCCGAGAAGCGAGGAAAACACTTGAAGAACTCCCAGCTCTTACGAACTTCAAGCTCTCGCTGTACATCAGTGAATGTCTTTCCAAACCACTTGCTCCTTTCTAACAGCTGCACAAAAGGAACAGATGCATCAACAGTACTAGGCGCCGACATCAAATCAGGACGGTGAAGAACGAGCCATGCCATCAGGTATGTATACGGAAGCTCGACCTTTATAGAAAGAAGTTCGGTTGACGGTTCAGAACCCACATGTGTAAGACCATCGACCAAATACCAAAGCCCACAATGAATGCCGGCAACCATCGCCGAAAGCAGAGAAAGCTCCTTCCTTTAAGCTAGCTGGACAGCGGGGAAGAGGACCTCAATAGGCAAGGCATCTGAAAACTAATATGGAACGACACACTTCTTCAATCAGAGGACGAGATAGCCCGCCAGCAGAGTCCTGGGCCGAATGGATTTCTGAGCGTGACAAAGGAATGTCCGAAACTTGGTCCCCGTAGGAAAAGCTCGCTCAGCTCCAGCGGTAGTAAAGGAACGAGCTTCGGCCCTCTCCATTAACTCGTTGATGGCAGAAGGTGTCAAAAGGGTCAACTCACAAACATCCTCGTTCGAACTGCTCTCCAAATACTAGAATAAATAATCAGCGAACTGCTTCAAACTGATCTGCCTCTTCCTCTTCGCCAAAGGACTCACTTTGATTAGGATGTATAATAATGACATGTAAGGTCCTAAAATGTGTCATACATACTGGGAGAGTCTTTCTTCAACCACTCTAACTGTAGGTTCGAGAGAAAGTACTCCTGATACGGACAGTCCCCCATCGGAACACTAGAAACATTATGCATCTCATGCAGAGCTAACCCCAACTCTCCACTGTAAGTCAAGAAAGTGTTATTGTCAGGGATATATGTCTCCAATAATGCTAGGAAGTGTCGACTGCTTACCGGGAATCCATACATGGTGGCTCGTATGGGCACATACAACCCACTGCCTCTCAGATCACTCTCCTAACGTCCCAAGACATAACTAGTCATACGAGTCCACCACATTTTGGGTGGAGAATAGGCCCAATCGAAACATCTGAACTCTTTCGGAGGTAACTTCCTCCCAAGCTTGGCCAAACAATTCCTCACAGTAGGGGCGGCTGCTAACACCTCGTCTGGTGGCGCGATATCATGGCCTAGAATCCCTGATCGAAGGCCACAAATATAATTATATCCATCAGAACCTGGGGTCTTATGATGGGAAATAAATCCACAATAAACTCGGTCATGGTCATCTGTAAGATTCCAGGACATCTGTCGCCGCACAGCCTGTGTCTCCAAATGAGCGAGGGAATGCTGACGGGGAATAGAAGGGATGTATAAAAGGAGTCCTTCATAATTATTCAACCAGTGCTCGTCATCAAGAATCAGCTTAGTCGGATCCTCGACATGGTCTTCAAATAAATAACCAGGCTTCTCTAAAGTCTGAGTGGAAATAGAGTCTTCAGTGAAGGTGGCATCGGCAATCAACTGATGTAGTGAACGGCGGCCCCCATCTCGTATCAAGCGACAGAACTCCTCGGAGTGACTCTTATCAAACTGAGGGGTCAGACCAATGGCCTGCCTATCGACAACAGAAGCAAAACTCTCTCCACTGTAACCGCTAGTAGTGTGAGGAGGCAAGCTATCCACGGGGAATTCAAATGCAACAAAACAAATGTGAAATTAGAAAAGTTATTCATGAATTATACAATGATTGAATTCATCTCACAAGCTAGCGAGATAGAGTCATTCATGGAGTGTTTGGCGAGACGATTTCGGGTGTCCTACACCGGAAGAACAGTATGCATCATCACATAAGCAACATGGTAATGTACCCCGACCCACATGGTGTAATACAACACAAAATCGCCCCAATATACTGGAAGACGTGAATTGGCCAGGCAAAACACGTCATTTGAAACCTTGATCCCCGCGAAGGAGGACGTCGGTTCTTCCCGAATGACCTGCGAAGCGACCAAACAAGGGCATGATAGAACCACAAATCATCTTGAAACCTCGATCCCTGTGAAGAAAGACGTCGGTTCTTCCCGAATGACCCGTGAAGGGGCCAAACGAGGGCATGATAAAACAACAAATCATCTTGAAACATTGATCCCAACGAATGAGGACGTTGATTCTTCTCGAATGACCCGCGAAGGGGCCAAACGAGGGCATGATAGAACCACTAATTATCTTGAAACCTTGATCCCCGTGAAGGAGGATGTTAGTTCTTTCCGAATGACCCACGAAGGGGCCAAACGAGGGCATGATAGAACAAAAATCATCTCGAAACCTCAATCCCTACGAAGGAGGACATCGGTTCTTCCCGAATGATCCGCGAAGGGGTCAAACGAGCATACATAAAGCATAAAAGCTCACCCCCGTAATAGGATGCTACGGGAGCCTCCCTCTCGCTCTGCTGAGAAAAGGAGTGACTCCTATGGAATCGCGATCGGCGCAGAGACATGATTAACCTGCAACGAAAATCAACGGATCAAGTACAATCATAAATCCAAGTACTCGAAAATTAAAAGGGAAATTATGAACTTTAACTAAAGTCCTATAAACATAATAGGATTTTATAGTTGAAGTCTAATTAAACCTATGAGTTTTATGCATGTAAACAATGGGTTCAAATTGCATTTAAAACCTTCATGATTAACTTTTGGGTGAAATACCCAAAATACCCCTCATATTCAAGTTCAAAATTTAGCCACCAACACATTTGAATTTGGCCATGATCGAGGAAGAAAAACCATCATCCTCAATATCTCACAATTTCAGCCAATTTTGCAAATAAACCCCCTACAAATTTTGGCCAATTTTGTAAATAGACCCTGCTACAAATTTCGGCCCAATTTGCACATACACCTCTCAAACTTTTGGTTATGGGTATGTAGTCCAAATTCTACAAATTTCAGCCACTTTGTAAAAAATCCCCCAACTAATTTTAACCACTTTTTGCAAATAAACCCCTCAACAATTGGTGGTCTTTTTGCATGAAACACCCCTCAAAGTTGTGGCCAAATGAGTATACAATCCATGTCCCAAAATTTTAGTCCACTTTTGCATAAAAGCCCCTCAAAATTTTAGCCCTATTTTACACAAAAGTCCTTCAAAATTTCGGCCTTGTTATTGCATAAAACCCCCCAAAAATTCGGCCACTTTCAAAACCCATCATCAAGATTTAATCTTTGCATTACATACCCTCATTACAAGAATAAAAAGAGAGCTCTTGAAGAGAAGCTTACCCAAACCAAGAAGCTTGAAAATCCAACTCGAAAGTCCAAGTCTTGAGCTTGAGGATGCAAAAAAAACCCTAGCTTTGAGAGGAGACAAATTTCGGCCAATAAGGTGAATAAAAATCCGAATTTCTTTTGAAGGATGGAGGGGTTTTAAAAGCAAGAATTTTAATGGGTTTAGAGTTCTTGAAGAAAAAAAATAATAGGTTTTGGTAAGAGGAGGAAGAAGGAGTTTGGGGTGGGGGGGAATTCCTTTTGAAATTTTGAAAAGAGAGGGAAAAGAAAGTACACAAGGAAATAACAAAACAACAAAAAAAGAGAAGGGGAATGTCTCGGCCAATGGGCCGAGACATCTAGGAGTGTCTCGGCCAAAGCCGAGACACCTAGAGGTGTCTCGGCCAAGGCCTAGACACCCACGAGTGTCTTAGCCCAGGTTTAGTCCCCAGGTGTTTTTTACGATCCTATTTCACCTAATTTCGCCGGTGATTGGTTATTATAATGAAAATCAACACAAAACAACACCGGGCGATCCGAAATCCTAGGTCAACGCCAGTTAAGGCATTACAATAAAAAGTCAACATCGGGCGATCCGAAACCCTAGGTTAACACCGGTCAACGCGTAACCCTAGGTCAACGCAGTCAATGCATTGCAAGGAAAATTCAACGTCGAACTATCCAAAACCCTAGGTTAACGCCGGTCAATGCGTAACTCTAAGTCAACGCCGGTCAATGCGTTACGATTAAAAAGTCAACACCGAACGATCTAAAGCCCTAGGTTAACACCGGTCAATGCGTAACCCTAGGTCAATGCCAGTCAACGCGTTATGATGAAAAAGTCAATGCCGGGCGATCCAAAACCCTAGGTTAACGCTGGTAAACGCGTAACCCTAGGTCAACGTGTTACGATAAAAAGTCAATGCTGGGTGATCCAAAACCCTAGGTCAACACTAGTCAACGTGTTGCGATGAAAAAGTCAATGCCGGACTATCCAAAACCCTAGGTTAACGCTAATCAACGCGTAACGCTAGGTCAACGCCAGTCAACACGTTATGATAAAAAAGTCAACGTCGGGCGATCTGAAACCTTAGATCAACGCCGATCAACGCGTAACCCTAGGTCAACGCCAGTCAATGTGTTTTGATGAAAAGTTAACGTCGAACGACTTGAAACCCTAGATTAACGTCGGTCAAGGCGTAACCCTAGGTCAATGCTAGCCAACACGTTATGATAAAAAAGTCAACATCGGGCGATCTGAAACCATACATTAACGTCAGTTAACACGTAATCCTAGGTCAATGGTAGTCAACGCGTTGTGATGAAAAAGTCAACACCGGGCGATCCGAAACCTTAGGTCAACACTGGTCAATGCGTAACCCTAGGTCAACACCAGTCAACACGTTATGATAAAAAAGTCAACATTGGGCGATCTAAAACCCTAGGTTAACGCCGGTCAACGCGTAACTCTAGGTCAATACCAATCAACACGTTGCGATGAAAAAGTTAACATCGGGCGATCTTAAACCCTAGGTTAACGTCGGTCAATGCGTAACCCTAGGTCAATGCCAGTCAACGTGTTGTGAAGAAAAAGTCAACGTCGGGCGACCCGAAATCCTAGGTTAACACCAATCAACGCGTAACCCTAGGTCAACGCTAGTTAACGCGCTATGATGAAAGTCAACACAAGTTAATATATTGTGATGGAGATGGTCAGTTCAAAATCAACTCGATGACACGAGCCAAAATCAACTCACCAGTTTTGATTCAAGACTTCGACGACGGCCAGATGATAAACGCAGCGTCAGGAGAACTTCAGCTATTCGTTAAAATATTGAACAGATTGAAAATCGAAGGAGTCAAGAATCAAAGCTAACTACAGGTTCTTTTACACCGACTGAAGGTTAGACCAATAATTTCCAAAGTATTTTAAGCTCATCTATAAAAGAAACAAGACTAAAACACTTTGGAGGGAGGATCTGTAGGCATCAAAACATGCCTATAGGTCCCCGCACGTGGCTCGAGAGAGAGAGAAAACGATGAACATCGCTATTCGAGTCACAAAAACTTATTTGACGATGACAAATGCATGAAGTGAGTTGACGGACCATGCGAAGCAACAGAATTTCGGAATAATAGAAACACAAATGAACCGGGAGCTGCACGTCGCTTACGAAAGGCGAAGTGCCCCTCGTGTCCCATTTACTCCATATATGATTCAATTATAGGAGCTTATAGATATCCTTGTTGGCTTTCCTATGCATTCTGGATCGTGTGATTCTGAGTTCGGATGATAAAAATACAGTTAAAATGGACGGAACGCGCAGACCAAGCCTCAAGCCAAAGTCAAGACACCTCTTTGGTGTCTCAGCCAACCCAAGACACCCAAAGGTGTCTCGGCTTGGCCGAGACACCCCTTGGTATCTTGGCCAAGCCAAGACACCCAATGGTGTCTCGGCTTGGTCGAGATACTTACAAGTGTCTCGGCCACGCCGAGACACCCACGGGTGTCTGCAGACCCCAAAATCAGATTTGGCAGTTTTGGCAGTTTTTCGACCATTAACCACCTGGATTTGCTCCAATTGATGAAATATTATCTATGAATGTGATTAAGTGGTTACAACTGAGGATAAGTGGGAATCGGCCATTCTTATTTGAAAACAGGGTTTTCGAAGCCTATAAATACAGACGAGGCTAGGACAGAGCTCAAAAAGCCTCAGTTTTTATTTGGTGATGCCGCGACTGATCCTTCAGCCCTATTGCTCAGGGAGAGCAGGTGGCTCCACTTAGTGGACGGGGTCTACCACTACCTCCCCAACATGCCGAGAGGGTTCTCAATTGTGGAGTTATGGTCCCTTGCAGTCCCAAGAATGATGAACTGGGACTTGACCCCAACTCAAGACGGGGTGACTTGCAGTGTCTTCACAGGCTCCATGACTAGGTACGGGATGGACAGCTCCTGTAAACGTGTGACTGTTCTTCGTCCTGGCCTACCATTCAACGAGTTGCCCGCAGGGGAGACGACTGCGGTCGTGGAGACCTTTCGTCATTGTTTCTTTGGGGCTGGTGGGAAGTTCCCTCTAAAGGACTTTAGAGCCTTGGGGTGGATCTACTCTGTGCCTGGTAGCAGCACATGGTGGTCTAAGGTTACTGACTACGTCTTGGCCGAGAATTCTGATCTCATGGATTCAGAGCTGTACGTAGCCATTCGGGCCACTCGACATGGTCTAAAAATCAATGCTCCTCAGTTCCACAGCATCTTAGAACTGTATTGTGTGGACAGTGACACGTTCTTCACCCCCGATGGTGAACTCGACATAACCCTTCACGAGATGTATGACGTGTCAGGGTTACCCTTGGGAAGCTTCTCCTATGAGGAGTACATCCCAGGTCAAGATGAGATTGACCAACTTTCAAACCGCTCCCCTTGGTGGTTGAGACTCTATGGGAATTGCTCTATCACTACCATATATGCCTCAATACCTTAGGGGCGGTAGACCACAAAGGCAAGAAGAAGAGGGCTCCGGGGAATAGCCATAAGAACTGGGCTGATTACTTATTCCCAGAGAATGATATCAAAGGAAGGCCTACTCTGTCGTTGGGCGAGTGTGACTAGGCCGAAGTGGAAAGGAGGACGGCCGAAGGGGGAGCCACTATGACTCTCAAGCATGACGAGGGTGGATTCAAATTCGGAACGGTTTTCCACTAGTTTCACCATCAGGCCAAGTCCCCTATATCTAGAAAGGCCTTGCTCACAGGATACCTCATGTTGTGGTTGAAGAGGTGTGTGGTTTCCACTAATTCCTTCGAGGCGCTTCCGGTGGAGGTCGTCTATCCTGCGGTTTGCTTAGCTCACGGGAAATCCTACACATTGGTGTCGGCAATAGTGGCATGTATCCATCGGGGACTCCGTACATTGGCGGCCTAATTTTGCCGTGTGTTGATTGTCGATGAAGGGGAAGGGGAGGTCATCAGGACCCCTAACCCTAGAGTGGGGTTGCCGTACACTTACTTGATGGCATGGTTTGTCTACCACTGAGAGTGCTTGATGAGTGCCCCCAGCGACTCTTCAAGGAGACAAGTTCGTTCCGTTCGTCCAGCGCCTGGAGAGATGCTCTTGGAAGTGTAAAGACATCCCTGACGCACGAAAGATGCTCTCCCACTTCGGCCATTATAATTTTTACTGTTTCTTCCCTTACTTCAGTGGAGGAGGATATGACGAGTCTCTTAGTGACGTATCGACGGCGGACCATCACACCGTTCTTTCCTGTGGTGCTTTTCGATGGTTGGTGAATATTCAACCGAGGTATCATATCCTACGAACAGGCTCTATGTGCTACCTCGAGCCATACATCCCTTGTAGGTTTGCCTGCTAGTTCGGATACGACCAACTGTACGTGGGAAACATCAACCCCCACTTATATTACGAAGGAGGGTTAGTGGATGGTGCTCGGGGTTGGTTCTGGACTCACGCTGGTGGCACCCACGCTCATTTTGAGCTACCTTCAAAGGATCGTGATCTACACCATACACTTCTATACTACCGGTGGTATCGGGGTGCTAGCGCTAATCCTGAGGGCTTCTAGTTCCAGAATTCATGTTTGATAGAACACGAGCGTCGCCTAAGGGGAGCTCCTCGTCCCTCGAGGCGGAAGGGCTGCCAAACTGCTAGAGAGTGATTCTTAGAAGATCCTGCTGAAGACACCAAGGGCTTTGATGTAGGTCTAGATGAATCCGGGGCACCTGAGGCTCAAGCTCCGTCCCCTGGCCTTTCACTGGATCCCACTGGTGGGCAGAGAGAATCTGATGAGCTAGTCCGGGCAGGTGAACGTCTGGAACAGGCCCGAAGCATGATAGCTAGACGGATAGGGATGCCCCTCCTATATCTGAGTAGCTCGTTTCTCTCTAAATGACAACGAGAGACAACGACTGAAAGCTCCCGAGTGGAGGCGGCCAAGAAGGTCCGTCGTTAAGAGACGGTTGAGGCTGCCAGAGCGACGGAAGGTCAGGATGATGCTGCTCAGGTAATCATTCCTGGAGTGACTGTTTCTGGGACTGGGGCTATTTCGTCCGCTACCTATGCCGCACTGGGGATAGTCCCGGTAACTTTGGAGGATGCTCCTCCATGATCTGGTGTGAGGCTATAGGCGGGGGCTTCAATGACCCCTACGACCGTACCAGAAGGTAATCTTTAATGCCGTACCCTTGGGTGTAAGGTTGAATTTGAACCCCCTGACTTTTGTGTTGACTTTATGTAGGTACGGTTGAGAGAGTGATCTCCATTCCTTCCAATGAAGAGGAGGGAACCGGGATGAAGATGAGCTTGGTGGCTCAGGTAAGAGTAGGATCTAGCGTTGCTGACCAACACATACTGAACTATCGATGGGGCTCTTCTCGGGTAGTATTTACTAACCCTCTCCTTGTATTCGCAGTTGACCCATCCCAGGAAGCTGCTAGTAAAGAGGACCCCCCTTCTTGGGTGGACCATTCGACTGGGGAGATGGGTGAATCAGAGGCGGACGACGACGTCTCGATTCATGAGGCGATATCGAGTGAGGAAGATGCGTCGGCTTATGAAGAGGTGTCAAGCCATCAAGGGGAATCCCTATTCCTAAAGAAGCGTTGGTCGGGGGTGGAGCACCGGCGCAGGAGTCTCTGAACCAAGGGGAGACACCCGATCGACTGGTGACCGCTTCCTCATCCTTGGTGACCGTCGGCGTTACTGTCGATATCCTAGTGGTGTCGGTAGGCGCGTCGGCCTTGGCAGTGCCTGCCATCACTTCCACCGTGATGACTACCAGTACCTCGATCGTGACTTCGACCATGACGTCTGTGGCAGATAAGGCTACCCTCTCTCCTTTGGAGCGTTCGCACAAAAGAAAGGTGGCTCGAACCCTTGATAACTTCCAAGACACTCTCGCTGACTGCATCAAGCTCGCATTGGAAGAGAGCTGCCCCTTTGAGGAGTTTAAGGAGGACCTTGATTATGACATGGCTTTCTTGATCAAGAAGCTTGGTTCCACCGCGGCTAATCCGTACTTCAAACGTTTGGAAGAGGTAGAGCAGACTATCTGACAGCTGCTTACCCTTCGCGCGACGAGCTTCGAGATCGTTCGTTTTGTGTCCGGTGAGGTGCAAGCAGCATTAGAGGAGCGCGACCGCCGACTAGATTAGACAATGTCATTGGAGGCACAGTTGGCAGAAGAGTTGGAGCGGATTAAGACCGAGAACGAATGAGTGAGCCTAGAGCAACAAAAGGCTGGCTCCCTCCTCTCTCGCTTGTCTTCGAAGATAGCGAAGACCAAGCAAATCATTGCTAACACGTAAGCCTCACTAGTCAATCAACAGAGGGCCCGCGAACAGCTGATGGGGGAGTTGGAGGAGTTGGAGTCTCGACGGTAACTGATCGTCGGTTCGATTGAGGAGAAAGACCGAGCCCTCAAGGAGGCCAGACACACCGTCCAAGACTTAGTTTCGCTCTCCGTGGAGGATCTTCATCAAGATATCCTGAGGAGGCTCGAGCTTCAACACGCTGGGGAGATTCGTGAAGTGGAGTCGCGTTTGAGAGCTTTGTAATTTGCTTTTGATTCCATCGTTGTATTAGAATTTCTTTTAACGAATGGAATAATCCTTTTGTTCCTAGTCATTATCTCCCTTGTGTGCACCCCACCTCTTTTTTTTTCTTTGTTTTTGTCGTTGTTCAACACGGACCCGTACCAGTCAGAGTTTGGCCACAGGGGGATCCTCGTTGCGGGCGGGTTCCAGTTGCTGGCGGGTTCTAGCTACTGGCGGATTCTAGCTACTGGCGGATTCTAGCTACTGACGGACTCCAGCTGCAGGAGAAATCGGGGCTGACAAGAGTTTCAGAGTGGTGTACGAGTCTAAACAGCTCAAACATCAGACAAGCTTGAACGTTACGAGTTTAAATGACGAATTCGACCCGCGGGCAGGCTTCGTTCTTAGTGGGCCATGTGTCGATTTAGGCGTTAATACGCTCGTTAGTTAAGACGATGTGGGCACGTCGCTTCGCATTAAAGACGGTGTAGTGGGCCCCTTCATTCTCCACACTCGATCTGGGCCGTTGGTTGGAGATCGTGTCTAGGAACCGCCAGCTCTTGGCTGCTCATGTGAGATCCCGAATTGTTAGGCCTTACTCTCGACTGTTTGGCTCTGAACGGTCCAATCAAACGGCGGACAACCGTCCAGGCTATGAGTATTTAATGCCCCTCTCCTCCTTGTTAAGGGAGGTCGTAGTTTTCTTGTTGTCTTCTCCGGAGAAAATCGAAGCTTCCTCTCGTTGCACTCGGAATGGCGTCGAAAGTGAAGAGAGTTGCTTCGAAAAGTAGAAAGGAGGTGTCCTCTTCAGGTACCATCGAGGCCGTCGCCGCCGAAGGTACCTTTTTGTCTCGATTTTCATGCAGTTCGGTTAGAGGGTCGCAAGTCGAATCGGTACCTATCGCCTAACTCTTTCCTGTGTCGTTATTGTGTTATGCAGCTCAAGAAGAGGTGCCAACTACTGAAGAGTGTGCGGCCGAGCCCATTTTGATTTCTGATGACGAATCTGAGGGAATCGCAACTTCCTCCGCCTCAAATCCTGTTCCACTATCTGGAGCTGAGCCTTGTCTCAAGGTTCCACCCATTGCGGCGCTTGCTTCGGGTCAAGAGCCTATTCCCTCATATTCCTTACCTATACAGGCTCGCCTTGAGGAATTTGAGAACGCTGTGAAGCAGGTAATTTCCCTCGTTAGTCTTGGCAGGGGGACGTATAATGGCTTCAAACAGTCCCTCCTAGATCGTGTGGCCGATCTCAGGTGGCTGGGCGAACGCCGGCTTGCTACACGTTGTGTGCAGAGGCTACTTTTTTGGAGTCACGCCTGACGAGTCTAGAGACCTTGCTGCGAGAAGGTCCGGAAGCTGATGTGGAGCCCCTCTTGTCTCGCGCTAGGCGTCGGGAGGCCTGAGAGCAGGAAGTCCTCTCCAGGGAAATAGAAGACTTAGAATCCCATGTCGCCTTCTGGGTGGGTCAGCAGCACTCACTGGAAGAGAGGATAGGCAACGCCACCTCCACCGTATCCCTCCTGAGGGCCGAGCTGGAGCAGGCGGAGGCGACTCTAACGAGGCTTCAATCTGAGAGTGTAAAGGTCAGCAAGACTGCTGAGGAGAAAACTCGAAGCCTTCAAACATTGCGCTAGGAAGACGCGCTAGGAAGACTCTGCCGCCAAATAAAGATTTGAAGATCGGATCCGGAAAGAGGCTGAAGACAAAGCCCGGGAGGACCACGCAAAAAGGGTAGCTACAGTTAAAGTAGAGCTTACATCCTTTAGTTTGTCGGACTAGGCTCTCAGGTCTAAAACTGTGTTAAGACATTTTGCTTTATTTTGCTTTTTGACGTTGTGTTATGATTTATTTGATTGTGAAGTCATAACTTTGTTCAAATGTACTGTCTTAAGACTGGATGAATGTTATGCTCTTTTGGTTTCCCGAATGCATTTGTGCACATACTCCTCCTAGCCGCTGTTGCCTTTATCTTTCGGCTTTCATATTTCTCTGTGAGGCCATTACAGGTAGGCCTTTAACTACATGCGAATTCAAGTTACAGCCGAATTCTGGACACAGGCGAGTTCAAACCACTAGTGAATTCTAACTACAGGCGAACTCAAACCGCAGGCGAATTTTAGCCATGGGCGAATTCTGACCATAGTCAAATCAAGCTGAAGACAAAATTAATGCTGATTTAGGGGAGTGGGGGGTAACCACGTGTCTAATCGCGGTCTCGAGTGCGCGCCAATTGGACTGACATTGGCACGTCGTCTCACATTAAAGGCGGTGTAATGGACGGTTCGGCCGCCCATCTGGACCGTTGGATGACTGACACGTACTTGGTCCGTACGTCATACATGGCTTTCTTTTCTTGTCGAAGGGGGCACTACGTTGATTGTCTCCTCCTTGTTCAAGATGGCACCACGAGCGAAGGCATCTAGCGTGAAGAAGACTGGGGACGATGCCTCTTTCTCGGCCCTCACGCTTGACCATGATCCAGAGCCTAAACCCTCGGACTCCGTTCTGGCCCAGTTAGAGGAGTTAGAGGACGTCGTGAAAAGGGTGATCTCGCTTGTTGATCAGGGTCGTGGCACTTTCGCGGAGCTGAAGTAGTCCCTCGCAGACCGCATGTTCCCCGAGCGTCTTTATGCTCGCCCTACACTGCTCTATGAGGCTCATCGATCTGGAATTACCCCTGACGAAATTGGAGGACTTACGACATGCAGATTTGGAGTCTGTAGTGAAGCTGTTCTTAGCTCCAGTCCGCCGTCGCGCCATGTAGCAATGAGAGTGTCGAAGGCAAGACATAGAAGACAAAGATGCCCTTATTGATTATCTGGATCTTCGGTACCACCTATTGTAATCTAACATAGAGTCTGTCGCTTCTTTGATCATTTTAGGTTCGATTCCACATGCAGAGGGAGAATCAATCTTGTCAGGCCTGCGCATTCAGAGCGAGATGGTAGAGGATGACCTCGCTAGAGAGAGGCGTAATCTTCCACTGTTGCTTCAGGAGGATGCTGCTGCTAACTCTTCTTTCGAGGCGCGGGTTCAATAGGAGGCAGAGGACAAAGCTCGTGCCATGCATGCAGAAAAGATAGCCACTGTCAGAGCCAAGCTTGCATCTTTCAAACTCCTAGAATGAACCCGTAAGATAGGAGTAGATTCAAGATGTTCTGTTTCATGTTTTGCTTCTTGGATGTAATATTATTACTCTCCTGGTTGTAAAGTCATAACTTTATTCAAATGTACTGTCTAGAAGCATCTAATGAAGTTTGCATTTTCTTGTTGTACACATACTCCTTTTCATATTTTGTTGTGTCACCATTCAGTGTCTTGGGTAGACTCGACCGCCGGTGATTTCATGCCACAGGCGAAGCTCAGGCCTGGGTGAGTTTGCGTTACGGGCGAACTGATAAGTTCGTGTTGTAAGCGAGGCGTAAGCTGGTGGTGAGTTGAGGGAAACTCGCATGTTGGCGAGTTTGCGTTGAAAGCTAAACTCAAATGCTGGCGAGTTTACGCTGCAAGCGAAACTCAAGTGTGGGTGAGTTCATGCTTTGACCGAAACTCAAGTGCGAACGAGTTAGTGTTGTAAGAAAAATTTAAGTGCTGGCGAATTTATGCTACAAGCAAGACACTTAAACGTAGGCGAATTTGTGCCATGCGTCTGCCTGCGGACCCAAACGCTTGCCAGCTAAGGCACGTTAGTGCTCATTAATTACAAAGTGACGGGACGCTTCGCCTTTCGCGCTCAATCTGAATGGCGGTTTGGAGTCCCAATGGCGACACTTTTATGGGCGTCGAACCCGAAGCACCGCTAGAGATCTGGGACGTTCGATCCATTTGAGGTAGCGAATCCTAGCCGTTAATTTTTTGGCTATATAAAGTGTCCGTTGACTCTTTGATAGAGTTCTAGTGCTTACGAAAAAAATTTGCCAGAAGAGAATCGCAGAACTCTCTCTGTTTTACTCAATGGCCTCTAAGTCGAACCCTTCGAAGGGTAAGGAGGTTGCTTCCTCCTCCGCTGCCACTGCCGTCAACGTCGATGCGGCGTCCGCTTCCGCGGCCGGTCCGGTCTAGGGGTCCGCCGCCGTAGATCCCACTATGACACTTGCTCTCCTCTAGAAATTGGAGGAGGACCTTCGTCGAACGGCTGTCATGATCAGCCAAGGTGTCGGGGGGTACGACGACGTGCTCCTCCTTGTGGCCGAAGGCCAGGAGGAGATTCGCCGTATGGGCGGTCGCCAGCTGGCCCGGCGATGCGAATGGGAACTTCAGCATCTTAGGGGCTGATGCACCGCCTGGATGAGTTGGTGCACGTCGATGCTGAGCCGGCGCCTGTCGCGATGAGCGCTCTGTTTAAGCGTGAGGACTTGGTGAGGCGTATTCAGGCAAAAGAAGCCGAGCTCAAACGCTTGCGTAGGCAAGGTCGCGCTGTGTTAGCTGAGATGGATGCCTACATGGATGCCGCTTTCTTCATGGACGCTGGTTCCCTCGAGGGAGAGGCGAACTTGCGGAAGCTAGAGCTCGAAAAGATGCGGCTTGATCGTGCTGCCGAAGCGGTGGCAAGGGCACTCCAGCTTCTTCACCAGGAAGAGGCGGATGGCGAGGCTACTTTCGCCAGGCTTCAGCAGAGGCAGGAGGCGAAGACCCACGCCAAACAGGCGGCAGAGCTCGCGGCAATCATGGCGAAAATCGCCAGTTTTAGTCTTTTGAAGTTAATGTAGGGACTCCGTTCTCCTTTTAATAAACACTGTTTTGTAATTTTGTTGATGCTTGATGCATCACAGTTTCAAACTCTCTGACTGTAATTTTGGCCTGGAATGACCCGCTATGCTTTCGTTTATTTACAGCTTTGCGTGCACGGTTTTTTTTATTTTCTGTGTTTGATCTGTGCTTAAGACTATTGGTTAGTCCTTGGTAGCCATTGTGTTGGGTTCGCCTTTTGTCGCTTGGCGCCTGAGTCGAGCTAGTCATACCATTTCTCGTAGTGTGGCGAACCTTCGACGAGTCTGTCTTAGACTTAGTCGCTAGGATCTTTTTCTGCTTTTGATTGTTCGCAGCGTAGGGTTGGGTAAACCTCGACTTTCGCGTTGCGGCTCAGGCAAAACCGAGAGGGTAACACTTAGCTTGAAACAAAGAGCAGTTGCTCGTGCAGCGACCAGTTGAAGACCCTAACTATGACTTGCCATTTGGCGAGTTGCTGTTTTAGGAGACAGTTGGGACATTATCGTCGTCTGTGAGAACGACGATGTAAATGATAACCGAATCATTCAGGGATGTAGGAATGTGACGATCGATTGCTGTAAGAGCCATCGCGTGGTAGGTTGCTACCCATCGGTTATTCTAAGAGAATATTAGGATGGCCAGAATAGGTTAGGTAGTTTAGGGATGTTGAGTGTGACTATTGATCGAAGTAGTAACACGTCGCATAGTAGGTTACTACTTAGGCTGTGTTACTCGTGGGAATAACTGTGCCAGTCATCAGAGGTGATCATTAACATGATGGAATTTTGTTACGATCGGAGCAACTATGGGGACTTATCATCCCATTAGAGGAGATTAATAAGTTGATTTTATAGGGCTTCCCGTGTAGATCTGGATAACCGTAGGAGGTCATACATGGTAATGCGTGCGGGGATGCTTTTTAGTTGTGCAAGCACGTTGAATTGGAAAGGTTGATTGCTCAAGCTTGGCCTGTCTGGCTCCAGAGGGACTATTGCCGCTGGCCTCATGGGAGGTCCTGCAGGGTTCTCCGCCCTTGTAGGGTATTCTTTTGCGAATTCCTTCCCTATCCTCATGGCGAGGACGGTGGTTTCCTCCTTAGAGTCAGTGAGGGTAGATACTGTAGTCTAGTCTCGATCCGACACGGCGGAGATGGCATTGCATGGTCTACCTTTGGCCTCCTTGGAGGGCTTTATAGTTCACGATTCGTCACTGAGGAGATCTGGATGGACCCACATCACCTGACCCGATGACAAAGTCTTGGGTACTAAACCTTTCCCTCGTTGGTTGTGAGGGTCGTCATTAGTGATTTTCAGGACTGCCTTGGGGATAGGAATTACCCCTGCCGGAGCCTAGACATCCGGGAGATCTATCCCAAAGCTCAAGGTGATCATATTCGTGGTCACCTGCTTTTGTACCTTCTCTTTCTTCAGGATTCCTACATCGTAGAGGGCCTGGAGCTTGTCCTTGAGGATGTAACACTTAGAAGTATGGTGGCCGAGGAATCTATGATAGGCACAATAACTCGGGTCATTGGTTTTGTTTACCTCCTTAGGCTTTGTGACCTCTGGCAATTTAATTCGATTGCTCTTGAGTAGAGTATCGAATGTCGCCACCACTTGGTCTTCTTTGAAGTCGTATTGCAGCGGGGGTGTTGCTCGAATTGTCTGGGCACGGTCGGTTCCACGGCTCCCTTCTTGGGCTGCGGCTCTTCGGCTTCTAGCCTTTTGATCATGTTTTCCACTTGCTCGCCCTGACGAACCAGTTCTTTCCATGTTCGGGTTTCCATCGCGCCGACCTTAGACAGAATGTGGATTGAGAGATTATTGCGGCACATTTCGATCAGTGTGGATTCGAAAACTTGGTCCCGACAGTAGACCGATCGGTTACTGAATCTCTTCACGAAGTCGTTGACCGATTTCGATTTCTGCTGCTTTTCGGCGAGGAGGGTGGCCATCGACACCTCCGTGTCGTCGTCGAAGAAGTAGGCCAAGAAGAGTCTTTCCGTGTCAGCCCATGACTTGATAGAGCCGGGTTCTAACTTGCGGAACCATTCAAATGCTACCCCCTTGAGGGTGCCTATGAATAACCAGGAGAGAATGACGTCATTCCCCATAAGGAATCCGGTCTGCCCCATGATGTAATAAATATGTTGCGAGGGCAAGCCCTTGCCATCAAATTGTACCAAACTGATGGGTTTGAACTTTGCTGGGTATGGGACTGTATCCCACTCGACAGGATAGGATCGGACCACCCCCAGCTTGTTCATGTTCTGCTGGAGTTTCAAAGCGTTGAGTTGTCTTTGGAACTCATCGAACCTCTTGTCGCGGGCACTACCGCCAGTATGCGACATCCTCAGCGATGTCTTGAAAGAGTAATCGGATTGTGTGCCGACATTATCCTACATTTCAGTCGCTGGATGATGGGGAGGTATCCATTCCTTACTCCCCGTCTGTCGTAGTAAGGTGTGCTAGGCTCTTTTCTTCTTCTTCTTCTTGTTCAGAAGATGCTCCAACATTTCCCTTAAGGAGTCTATGGTCGCCTGTTGTTCTACAAACCTTTAGGCCACCATCTGTTCATGTGTGGGTTCAGCTATGTGTACCCTTGCCAGTGCGTCCCAACTTGAGTGCGATGTTATGGACGTGGCTGCTACCGAGTACACCTCGTCTTCGCCGTCGGAGGGAAGCGCTAAGGTTAAATAATCAAACCCAATGCTCACCCCGTGCGACTACGGGTGTGTTGGTATATACCGTCTTGTTCACGTTGAACAAGCGGAGGATTAGGTCCCAGGAAGGAGTCCGAGTCTTGAGAACCAGAAAGCATGGCCTTGCCCTTGTCCGTCATGTTAATTGTAGCGGATGGGAGCTCTAGATTATCGGCGGTGCATCCTCTTTGGTGACGACGCCTTCGACAAGAAAGCATTGGTCGGGAAGGCCGTTGAGAAAGCCTCTCGGACACCAAAGGTTTCACTGTTCCTATACATTGGCAGTTGGCGAGTACTATTTGGATAAGCCTTTCGCAGTGGCACTGAGTATTCCCCTCATGTATAGTGCACTTGCGAGTTAGGTAACCTCGGAGGTCTTCTGCGGGTGGTTGGCGACAACCCCCGACATCAGAAAGATCGCCCGAATGATCGTACGAGAGAGTTTTGGATGCACTCCCTGATGTACACTGGGTGGAATTGTTAGGTGTTGGAGTTGGACGAGTTTGCCTTGGTAGGCGAGTCTTCGCGCTTGGACAAACTCCAGCGTGCAGGCGAAACTCAACTCTTTGCTCACGCAGGTGAGTTTACGAGGTATCGCCTACTGCTTTGCCTTTGTAGTCAAGGCCCTCCCGCTTTTTATACTTATCCGTCAAAGGGTCGTGGCAAGGCTTGCCCGCTTTCGAGGGTTCGCCTACTCGGGTAGGTTTGCTCGTTCGGGGTGGTCTATTCGTATCAAGGATGTGACCTGAGAAGCGAAGTCCACCCGAGCGGGCGGTCTCGTCTATCTTGGTTGGCGCGCCTAATTTGGAGAGCCTTCCAGTGTCGGACGAGTTGCCCCTTCGTCTCACACTTTTTGAACCTGGGTAATAGTTCAGGCCGTCGTATGAGACGAAGGCTGGGGCCCCCTGTCGGGCGAGGGCCTATCGTTGCCACTGGCGAGCTCTTTTGGAGAGAGGAGCATCCGTGCGGGTTATGGCGTCATGGTCTGCGCTGGAATGAACCACTAATTCCTCCTGGACGGGTGTCTGCAAGGGCCGTTTAGCGACCCATCTGGTAGGCTTTCGCCTCGTGCTCTCGACCTCTGGCTTGGCCTTGATCGATTTGGATGGAGTGGGCTCCCCCGAAGTGACTCGGATAGAGTCTCCAGGCACGGAGGCTTTGACCGTTTGAGGACGGCCTCTACGCCCGACTCTGTGGCGTTTGCGGGACGCATCGCCACCAGAGGAGGAAGAAGACAAGTACTCTTCGTACTTAGCTTGGTCAAACTCGATTTCTAGGGACTCTACAGTAGTCTCAGCAGCAACCTCGTCGAATTGAGCTATCACCATTTCGGTTAAAGAAACAGATTCTCCCACTGTAGTCGCCATCTTCTGTAGGTGTGAATTTCTGATCTCCCGAAACAGGGATTTTGTTTGTATTTATAAGAACAACTTATTACAAACTAATGAATCAAAAATTATAACAGAAGCGGAGGGAATGCCCTCCTTGTTTAACGTGGGGACTTCGATAGCTATAGGACGCCTCGCTCAGTTCTCGCACCGAGTCTGCTTCCCTTAGAATTACCAACGATTCCCATGTATCTCATGTTGGCAATTAACATATCTGTCTCATCCTGAGTAAGCTTTACCGAAGGACTCATAAGATTTGAAGCAAATTGTAGATTATCCATACCAAAATATTTTGAAAGCTCATTCATGTATTTTTCCTATAAAATAAACAGTCCATCTTTTGTTTGCTTCATTTGAAATCCTAAAAAGTACTTCAGCTCTCCCATCATGCTCATCATGAATTTGTCATGCATCAACTTTTCAAACTTATGACAAAGGTCCTTATTAGTAGCTCTGAATATAATATCATTAATATATACTTGCATAATAAGAATATATTTATCAATAAATTAAATAAACAAGGCATTGTCTGCAAATCCCCTTTTTAAATTATTTTTAAGCAAATAAGAACTTAAATGATCATACATTTAAGACTGTACAAAACATTATCTAACTTATATACATGACCTAAAAAAGCATGATCAATAAAACTAGGGGTTGATCTACATAGATATCTTTCTTTAAGTACTCATTTAAAAGGTACTTTTTACATCCATGTGATAAAGCTTAAAACCTTTATAACAAGAAAGAGTAAGCAAAATCCTGATGGCTTCATGTCTCACAACTGGAGCAAAACTTTCATTGAAATCAATCCATTCTATTTGATTGTAGCCTTTAGCAATAAGTCTAGCTTTATTTTTTTTGGACATTACCTTTTTCATCCAATTTATTTGTAAAGATCCATTTAGTTCCTATAATAAGATAATATTTAGGTTTTAGGAACTAAATTCTAGACTTTATTTCTCGTGGATTGATTAAGCTATTATTGCATGACAATTATCTAGTTTTCATCATTTATTGCTTCATTAACATTTTTTGGTTCAATTTTAGATATAAAATTCACATATGCACAAAACTCACCTAGAAAGAAATGAGAATTTTTACCTTCACCTACTTTCGTTGTTGTCATTGAACAAAAATTATCGTTCAAATGAGTAGGTGGTTGACGATTTCTTTTTGGATGGTCTCTTATTGAAACTGCTTCCTGATTTTCTGATTCAATTAGAACCGAGTATTTTGCAATTCTTCAATATTTCCTTTGTTTCCTCATTCTTGTCTTTTAACTCATCTTGTTCTTTCTTCTCACATTCATCCGAAGTCTTTTCTCTTTCACCATGTTGATATGAATTCATCACAAGACAGTCATCTGCCCCCTGCCAACCAAAATGTTTTAAGTGTGAAATTCATCAAACTTAATATAGATAGACTCTTTAAGAATTTTAGTTTTTTCGCTGTACACTCTATAAGATTTACTACAAAAAGAGTTATCTCAGGTCGTTTGTATTGTAACTAGCTTTGTCTATAAAAAATAGAAACAAGAAAATTTTATATTTTCTGGGTCTTTTTCTGTGTGCCGATGGGGATCTTGTACTCCGTTGATAGTCTGACTAAGATGATGGGTCTCTTATTGTTAACCTCTGATAGCTCAGTCTTCTCTTAGAATCGACTATCAGAATGAAGGAGAGAGAATATTAATTTTGTACGTGTATGGGGTGTTAGATCTCTTAGTTATTGATACTCTAAATGAATAGCCTCCTCCTCCTCTTATAGGTTGAGAGAGAGAGAGAGAGAGAGAGAGAGAGAGTTAATAGCCTGTAATTAAAGATTAAGTATCCATCAAAGTAGGAGATAGTGGAGGAGTGGTTACCCCATTGAGAATAGCTCTTAAACATCTGATTGGCTAAGTTTGTTAATTGATTGGTAGAGCTCGCTAAAAGTATTTGGGTGAGGCTCACTTGGACGTAGGTGGGCCATCACTTCTAAATCATGGATGACGTGGCCCATGTGGGTATCTGTGGACGAATTTCGCTGCTATCAAACAACAAACTTCGCGTGACTCATGTTTGACTCATTTGGACTGAGCCAAAATAGGCCGTATAGCGATGTTTGCGTGTTTGTTTGAGCTTTGCTATAGGCAGTCGTGGGCTTGACTATTGGCTCATTTGAAGTATTTAGCTCATGGGTATTCACTTCTTGGATCCAAGCTAAACATTAGCCTGGATAGAATATATTTTAACAGTCTACAAGAGTTACCCAAAAACATACCCCATCCTGTAATCAAATTTTCCTAATTGGTTCATTTATATATATATATATATGATAAAAAAGCTAATAGGAAGTGTTATCTAGCATTGGCCAAAGATAAGCTCTATTACTCATATAGCGTGATGTATTAATTACCTCAGCGTAAAGTACTTGGGCAACTTATACTCATTTAACTCTATCCATTTCTTATAAAGTCTGCTTCTTCCTCTCAACAACCCTATTTTATTTTTGAGGTTTGAGGAGAAAAATACTCAAGAGTAATATTTTTGTTAACACTAAATTCTTTAAGAAGTTTTTTTTTTCAAATTCTCCTCCGTGATCAGATCGAATAATATGAGTAAGGAAACTTTTCCTTTTCAACTCTTTTCAAAAAAGTTCAAAAATTTTAAAACATTCTTTCTTTTTGGTTAGAAGTATGATCCATGTAAATATAGAGTAATCATTAACCACTAATAAACAATAACATTTTTCCCCTGAACTCTGCATGGGCACTGGTCCAAAAAGATCTAAGTAAAAGAATTGTAAAGATTTAGAAGTGCTTATTAGATTCTTCAAACTATGAGGGGATTTTATGAATTTACTTTTTGTGCAAGATTCATATAAACTCTTAACTTCTAAAAGTAGTAATGGGCAAACCTCTAACCAATTCTTTCTATGAGAGGTTTTGTAATAAACTCATGCTTGCCTGTCCAAGTCTCATACACCAAAATTCACCATCCACTCTTCTTGCAACCAAATATTTTCTAGTGTCAGATTTAATATCATTAAAGTTTAAAGTGTGCACATTAGCATGTCTATTTCTTATAAATATGAATGAACCTATTTTTGAATCAATGAATTTGCACACAGTAGATTCAAAAAAAAATAGACATATCTTTACTACAGAATTGACTAATGAAAATAAGATTGTACTTTAAACTGTTAACAAGTAAAACCTTAAGGAGTTTAAAAGAATCATCACCTCTATCACCAACTACCATAATCTTACCTTTGTCATTGTTGCCAAAAGTCATATCTCCACCTTTCCTTTTATTAAGACTAAGAAACAAGTCTTTCTTACCTATCATATGTCGACGTCATTCTGAATCTAAATACTGTGTACTCCCTTGTTCTTTAGGTCTCTAATGAACTCCCTTATCTAAATTTTCATTATCTAAATCTTTCACAATTTGAACATTAGCCATAAGATAATGACTTTTATCATTGGCAATTGAGTCATTATTTGGATCTTCTTCTTCACTCAAGAAATCCCATGATGTTGCCTTGTAGCTTTTATTCTTTCCTTGATAGTCATTTTTGTTGAGAGGGCATGAACTTTTGTCCATCTTTCGCCTTAGAAACAATTTGAATCCTTTAACTACCGATCATATTTAACTCTCGTTGTCATTATCAAAATCTGAGCTTGGTTCTTTCTTCTTTGTTTTTTTTTTTTGAATCTAGATTTCTTCTTTTTGGCCTTGAGGGCTAACGACGTCTTCTTTGATTCTTCTTCTGAAGCATCTTCGCTTTATCAATATTCACACTTCATATGTGAGAAGGTTACCTATAAGATCTTCAAAAGTTAAAAAATTTTAACAATTCCTCAATAGTCGTTACATTTGGTTCTCAATCCCTAGATAAAGAATGCAGTTTTTTTTTTTTTTGCAAAGCTCATTGTTATCATATTCCTTTCCTAAAGCTTTAATTTTGTTCAAAATATTGTGAATTATGTGAACATATCTTGAATGCCTTCCAAGGCCTTCATCCTGAAATTTTTATATTTGCTGACAAGCATAGTAAGTTTCATCTCTTTATCCAGCGATATTCTTTCATGCGTAACCTCTAGTATTTTTCAAAAGTTTCTGCACAATAGTACACTTTGAAATACAATTAAATTCTACAATTAAATTTGACAATAAAGAGCATTCACAGCTTTAGCATTCGATTAATGAAACTGTTTGTCCTGTAGTGACCACTTATTCCTAGGTGTGACAACTAAAACCCTTCTACAACAATAGTGGGTTCTTTGTAGGAGTTTTCAACACACTTCTAAATGTTATAATTAGTGGACATCAAAAAGACTTTTGTACGTGCTTTCTAATAGGTGTAGATTGTTTCATCGAAAAGAGGAGGTCAGTTTACAACGTATCCCTTGGAAAAAGCTGTTGAAGCGGTAATACTAGATATCTCTACCCTAGGATTTAATACCCAAAAATGAGCAACGAGACTTTGATACCACTTGTTGGAACAGAGATGTGAGCCTAGAGGGGGGTGTGAATAGGTTTGCTATAGATTTTGGCTAAAACATAGATTTGCGACAAAAATAATATCAAAATAAAAGTAAAAAATCAAACTAATCACAAACTAGAGACACACAAGATTTTATAGTGATTCGAATAGAAATACTACATCCACTCTTTCTTCTTAGAAGAGGGCTTCCTCGCTATGACTAGAATTCTCCTGAATCACAACCTAATTTAGTAGGTTTATAACAACCGCTTCCTAAAATGTACTCAAAACCAGTCATCTAATCTAACTCCTCATAGATGAGTAAAACCTAACCCCAGTTAGTCCTAACCTTCAATAATCACCGGCTTAAGTATGCCATAAAAATAAGATAAAATAAACTAACCAAAACAATTTAAGTGCAAATCAAAAAGATCTTACATGTCCTTTTTAAGCAAATAATTCTTCAAAAGAATTGAAGCTAAACTCAATGAAGAAGCGGTGATGATGTTAACTCCAAGGGCAACTCTCCTTGCTAAAATAATCCAAAGATGCTGGGAATGATGCGAAAGAGTTTGATGAGGTTCTGAGATTGAATCATAAATCAACTCTTCACGTAAACCCTAGAATAAAATCTCTCTATTTTTCTCAATGCAAGAATCTCTCCAAAACATAATCTCTTCTTATCATTTATAGCATTTGATAATAAAGGAAAGAGATATATATGAATCATAGAAGAAGTTAGATATGAAATGAGTCAAGAAACAATTGAGATTAAATCATAGAATCTGCCAAAACACGTCGTCACCATTGATGGTTACCGTGTGATCTATCGATGGGCCAAAATCTGGTTTCTGAAATTATTGGATGTGCACTACAGTCCGTCGGTAGTTCCTTGTAGATCATCAATGATGTGATTCATATTTTTGTTTTTCTCTGATTGTGCACTGCGATCCATCAATTGACTCATGACTATCAATGATGTCCTTGTGACCATCAATGATGTGATGGTTGAAGCCAATATGAATATTAATTTGTACATTGTTTCGCCTCGTACCTTTCGTATACCTGTTTATACTTGAAATGTATCATCTCAAACAATTATCAATAACAAATAAAAGTTTGATGTTACTCAAACAATAGATATTATATGAACTATGTTCCTTTTTATGTTCTAGAAATAAAAGTATAAAATTCTTAACGGCTTATCAGTTTTGATAACAATTTATAACAATGACTCCATGTTTTTATTTACGATAGTAGAAATATAGTATCAAGTTTGCAGTGTAGTAAGTATTATCCATAAAACAATATTATAGAAGCTCTCTCTGATAAGAAGAAAAAAGGACATGAGACTTCACGTATATGGATGCAATTAATATCACCATTATAAGTCCATGGCTTTAGTTGTTTGTTTATCAGTACACTCATCTATCAATTAGCAAAAGAAATATCAAGTGCACCAGAATTCATGGTATTAAACATGCACTAAATAATATTAACCGTTGGATCATCAAATTTCGAATATGTGTCCAGATCCAAGGGTTGACATCTTTAAGTCCACACCAAATACTTTTTCTATATGTAATGTATCATTTTCTCCTCTCTCTCCTTATATTATATTTGCCCGGATATCCTCTATGGAATTTTATTTAAAAACAAAACCTAGCTCCTACCGTCTTGGCTAGCATAAGAGAAGTTTTGAATGGATTTTGTAAGACTGCTTCTAGTGGCTATTATTTCTTTGAAAACTTTTCCCTCTCTGTAAAGCATTTCATTCGCATCTTTAATATTGCGTGGATGAATTTTCGCCATAAATACAGGAAGAGTGCAGTATAGCTAAGGGACAGTGAAGCATCCATTCTTGAGTTTAGCTCACCTCACATTTTCACTTGCATCATGTTCTGAATCTATCGCCTTTTCCCTTTTATTTTCACTTTGTCCTTTCTAGCTTGGAGACAAACCGTGGCTTAACATCAATCACATATGACTCGTGCAAAAAAGAGTACCAAAGTGTATATATATATATATATAT
>BQKN01000491.1:638174-673095 GCA_022839385.1 Asparagus kiusianus | reverse complement strand
TATATATAGAGAGAGAGAGAGAGAGAGAGAGTGTGTGTGTGTGTGTGAGAGATTAATGGATATCCTTGTCAAGGAGGGGATTTCCCTCCTTGACGCCTATGTGGCACTATCTCCACCATCCTCATAAAGTAGGAGAGAGTGTGTGAGTTGGTAGGGATTATGCCACATAGGCGTAAAGGAGGAAAATCTCCTCCTTGACATAGGATAACCATTAATCCATATATAATGCTTATGTATAGTGGAATTTGTAAACAAAATGGTAATAATGAAAGAATGATAGCTTCTTTTATTACATGTGGTTTTACTGGATCCTTAAAGGATGGTAGGATAATTATCTCTTTGTTGAAGCTCGAAATGAAATTTTAGGAGCTACAAAAATAGAAAATGGTGTACAACGAGAAGATGTTGTATATACTTTAATGCTATCTATAGCACACCATTTTACTGGTGCTTATCTTGATGAAGGTGAAAGAAATAGGAATTTATTACAAAATTCTAGATGTCCATCTTTAACACATTTTAGATGGTATAAAGACACATATTTAAGTAGAGTTATGTCTCTGAGTGATGCTAATAGCCCACATTGGAAAGCCAAATTCATTGATGGCTTGGCCACATTATTTGCAGAAAAAGTTCGGAATAAAATCCGATCAGCATAAGGGGGTTATATCCCTTATGACAATCTATCATATGGATATTTATCAAATACTTGTATTAAGGAAGGCTTAGCTTTTTGTAATGACTTAAAACTTAAAAATCAATTGAAGTCTTAAAAACTTACAAAAAAAAGAACTCGGAGAGTTCTGTGAGCAATTTGCCTATGATCAACCATATAAGGTTGACAAAGAAAGTATTCTTAATAAGAGAAAAACTAAAAAAAATTCAAGAAAAAAAAAGAAATTCTTTAAAGAGAAAGAAAGAGAAAAGCCAGATAAGGCTAAAAAGAAAATTAAAAAAGAAAAGAACAAAATAAAAAGCCAGACAAGGCTAAAAAGAAAATTAAAAAAGAAAAGAACAAAATACATTGTTATAAATGTGGTCGTATCGGACACTATGCTAATCAATGTTATACAAAGAAAAAGATTGAAGAAATAGAAGACGAGGGTCTTAAAAGAATGTTACACAAAATCATGATCAATAGTGATACTGAAGATGAATTATATTCATCAACCTCAGAATCTGAGGAAGAAGAAAATTATAAATGTGCAGTTAATAACTGTAATCAAGAAGCTGACTATTGGAAATCTATAGCCCAAATGAACGGACTATCAATAAACATGATTAAATCAAATGAATTAATTGACAAAATATTATCTAGGGATATATCCACAGAATTAAAAGAAGATCTTTTAAAAAATATAGTTAGTAAAGAAAATAAAGAAAGTCCAAATACAGATAATGTTTATAAATTTTCTGAAGTTCAAAGAAGAAGGCAAAATTGTGCCCATATCTCTAAAGATATATCTTTATCATCTCTTAATAAAGAGATACAAGGATTAAAAAAAGAAGTCAAAGACTTAAAATAAGAGAATAAATACATTCTCTCAAGATTAGATAATGATCACGATAATTCTAATGCTCTTGTTCAAAATAGTGAACATAGTGACAGTAATAATGACACTAATGCACTGTTGCAAATACTGCAACAAGTTAGCTCTCAAAAGTGGTATATAAAAATTACGTTGGTTATAGCTGAAAAAATGTTTATACCAGATCTCATAGCTCTGGTTGATAATGGTGCAGATCTAAATTGCATAAACGAAGGCATAGTTCCGTCTAAATTCTTTGAAAAAACTACTCGGACTTTGAGTGGTGCAAATGGCAATCAATTAGAGGTAAAATATAAATTACCACAAGCACATATATGTGTTCAAGGGACTTGTATACCAACTCCCTACATTTTAGTTAAAAATTTATCCCAACACATTATACTTGGGACTCCATTTTTACATACTATTATGCCAATTAGTCAAATTGACACTACTGGCATTCGTGCTAGATTTGAGGATAAAGATATTATATTTGAATTTATTATAGATCCTCAAACTAGAATGTTGAATGAAGTCAAGAATATAATCTTGAAAGAAAGTCAAATTAATTTACTTAAAGAAGAAGTAGTATTTGTTCAAGTTGAAGAACAAATAAAAAAGCAAAAGGACTTAATCAGTCAACTTGAAAACAAATTTAAACTCACTGCATGCAGTGACGTACCAAATGCTTTTTGGAATAGGAAACAACATATTATTTCTTTACCCTATATTGAAGGATTTAATGAGAAAAATATTCCGACAAAGTCAAGAGCCTATCAAATGAATCAAGAATATCTTGATCTATGCAAAAAAGAAATACAAACTCTTATAGAGAAAAAATTAATAAGGAAGCCATACTCCCCTTGGAGTTGTACTGCATTCTATGTAAATAATGCAGCAGAAAGAGAAAGAGGTGTTCCTATATTAGTTATAAATTATAAACCTCTAAATAATGTTCTTAAATGGATTAGATATCCTATTCCTAATAAAAAGGATTTGTTAAATTGCATTAATAATGCTAAAATATTTTTTAAGTTTGATTTAAAATCAGGCTATTGGCAGATCCAAATAGAAGAAAAGGATAAATATAAAACTGCTTTTGTTGCCCCATTTGAACACTATGAATGGAATGTCATGCCATTTGGGCTTAAAAACGCCCCTTCTTGATTTCAAAATATTATGAATAAAAATTTTATTCCTTATACGGATTTCATATTATCATATATAGATGATATTCTCATATTTTCTCATAGCTTTGACCAACATGTCAAACACTTAGAAATTTTTAGAAATTTAGCCATTAAAATTGGATTAGCTATATCTGCTCCTAAGATGAAACTATTTCAAACTCAGATTAGATTTTTGGTTTGCAAGTGGTGTTGACAGGTCTTCACTAGGGTAGACTGTGTCATACCTGACGAACATCGAAGAGTCATGCTTTAGAGCCTCTTGACGAAGGCTTTGACGGGCTCCCTCTTCTTCTGATTAGTAGTGAGAAGAGTATGGATAGATATTTTTGTATCGTCTTTAAAAAATCTTGGTAGGAAGAGTCTCTCTAGATCCGCCTACTTTTGGATACATCCCGCAGGTAGTTTCATGAACCATTAAAAGGCAACCCCCTTGAGGGTGCTAATGAATAAACGAGCCAGTATTGCGTCGTTTGATGTCACATTCTCAGTCTGCGATTTAAAATGATTGATATGTTGGTTTAGTGATCCCGTTCCATCAAAAGCTTGTAGCATCAGGACTTCGAACTTTTGGAGGATAAGGGGTTGTATCACATTCGGCAGGTTAGGGCCTAACAACTCCCTCATCTTGGAGCTCGCTTCTATTAGCGATAACATTAATATGAGCATCTAATTCTTCTATTTTTGCAGACTGGATATTCTGTTTGTTCTCTCTTCTTTCATCAGAGAAAGATTTCACGTTGTGGGCTTCTTGGTCA
Organism: Asparagus kiusianus; assembly: GCA_022839385.1. Classification (NCBI taxonomy): domain Eukaryota; kingdom Viridiplantae; phylum Streptophyta; class Magnoliopsida; order Asparagales; family Asparagaceae; genus Asparagus; species Asparagus kiusianus. Next base: position 669,621 of record BQKN01000491.1, on the reverse strand, counting down.
GAGGCAGCATCACCAACCATTTTCCCCTTCTCTTTGCTTGTGTGAGATCGGGATGAAGACGATCTTCCTTTCCTAGAAGATCCTTACATGGGTGGCAAATCTGTCTGCTGAGATTTGGCCCTATATGCGAAGAATTGAGTTATCACGATCCGGAGTTCATTGATGGCCTCCTGCTGTGCTTTGAGCATGGCTTGCTGCTCATCAAGTCTCTTCATAAGATCTTCAGGATATCCTGCCATATAAGCGAAGCTCTCGTGTTCTATAAAAGAACTGGAGGATAGAGACTCTGCGATGGCTGAGTGTTCATCGTCAGAGTTAGTTCCTCTAGCTAATCTCTGATAATCAACAGGGGGTATGACTCCCTTTCAAGTCCGAGTGTGTTGATATATTCCTTCAAACTCACTCAAGATCTCTTTGAATCTAGTAGACCGATTCATTTCTAATTTATCAGAACTAGGAATTGATGACTTCCCTTTACCAACCATGTTAGAAGTGACTCTAAGGCATTCATCCTCTGAAGTCTTCTTCTTATGAGAATGTCATCGTTTATTGAATAATAGGACGTTGGTCAATCGGTCAAACACTACAGGCTTGGCTGCATGTGAGTAGCATTGACATCCCAAGAGGACCGTAGAAATCAGGTGTTCACATTGGCATGAACGAACGACTTGTTGCATTGGTCTTTCTCTCGATATGAACTCTCTCATGTTTGTTACAAATATTCGAGAAGAATTACTCACTGATCGTGAGGTTTGAATTGGAACCCCCTGTCTATGATTGGATGGGACTGGTTTCTGGGGAACATGGATCTTATTGAGATGCCTTGAATCCGTAGACTTCTTATGTCCGCCCATCAATCTAGTATTGGGTTTTATTACTCGGGCCCAATTTTGTTCTCTGAAGTCCATGTCAAAGTCACCCTAAACACGACTTGACACATCGCATAAGAAACACGAGGGTCATGTTTAGTTTGAGTGATACAGGACTGAGGTCTATGTTTTGCTGATGAAATACGCCCCCGATTGTCGTGTTCTGGCTGGTCAATGTAGTCCTGATCTACGTTTTGGTTCTAGAACGTACTCCTGAGAGTTGCATTCTATTTGTGAAATGCTTCCTTGAGGGTTGCGTTTTGGAGTTGAAACGTGTCCTTAAGAACTATGTTTTGGTGTTGGAACACGTCCCTAAACACGACCATCAAGGATATCCTGAAGATCTCATGAAGAGACTTGATGAGTAGCAAGCCATGCTCAAAGCACAGCAGGAGGCCATCAATGAACTCCGGATCCTGATAACTCAATTCTTCGTAGATAAGGCCAAATCTCAGCAGACAGATTTGCCACCCATGCAAGAATCTTCTAGGAAAGGAAGATCGTCTTCATCCCGATCTCACACAAGCAAAGAGAAGGGGAAAATGGTTGGTGATGCTGCCTCTGACCAAGAAGCCCACAACGTGAAATCTTTCTCTGATGAAGGAAGAGAGAACAAACAGAATCTCCAGTCTGCAAAAATAGAAGAATTAGATGCTCATATTAATGTTATCGCCAATAGAAGCGAGCTCCAAGATGAGGGAGTTGTTAGGCCCTAACCTGCCGAATGTGATACAACCCCTTATCCTCCAAAAGTTCGAAGTCCTGATGCTACAAGCTTTTGATGGAACGGGATCACTGAACCAACATATATATCATTTTAAGTCGCAGACTGAGAATGTGACATCAAATGATGCAATACTGGCTCGTTTATTCATTGGCACCCTCAAGGGGGTTGCCTTTTAATGGTTCATGAAACTATCTGCGGGATGTATCCAAAAGTAGGAGGATCTAAAAAGACTCTTCCTACCAAGATTTTTTAAAGACAATACAGAAATCTCTGTCCATACTCTTCTCACTACTAATCAGAAGAAGAGGGAGCCCGTCAAAGCCTTCGTCAAGAGGCTCTGAAGCATGACTCTTCGATGTTCGTCAGGTATGACACAGTCTACCCTAGTGAAGACCTGTCAACACCACTTGCAAACCAACCTTCTAGCACAAATGAAGGTCGCAGAATACCGTTCCTGGAAATAACTAGTCTCTTAAGGCGAACAGGCTCAAAAAATTATTGCCAGAGTTAAATATGAAAAATAAAGTAAGCAGGATCAACATGAGCAATGGGACCAAGCCCAATCTTCCCAATCAGAAGGGAAGATACTATGGCCACTTAAGCCAATCTTCTTCAGGATGGCGTGTCCACCAAACTATCAAGTTAACAATATATCTATGATGGTCCATCTCCCCTAAATTCTCTAGCCAATCCTCTTTAATAGGATGGCGGATCCACCAAAACTATCACGTTAATGATTACCTCTGATAGTCTATTTTCTCTAAATTCCCCACCAATTATTTTCAATAGGATGATAGGTCTACTAAAACTATCACGTTAACAGTTACCTCTGATAGTCAAACTCGTCAGATAGTGGCCTACCAGGTAATGTGCCTCTATTCTGACTTGATGGATAGTGGCCCACAAGGCGATGTACCCTGTTTATCCCTTTTTTTTCTTCCCGTGCTAAGTCTTAATCAAGACTGGTGGTTGGTTACTTGGAATCCTTTAGATTAAGAGTAACAAATCTTCCAAGTTGTCATGTTCAACAAAATACCTCTGCTAACTATAAAATTCCACACCTGCTAAGTATTAATCAAGACTGGGGGTAGGTTGCTTGGAATCTACTAGATTAAGAGTAACAAATCTTCATGTCAATCCTCTTCAATATGATGACAGATCTACAAACATCATCGAGTTAACATTATATTTCTGACGATTTACATCACCATAGAGTATGAATTCAGCTTGCATCACTCCCAATTTATCACGTTAACAATACACATCTAACTATCAACTTATCAATCATTATAAATAGGATGATAGGTCCTCAAAATTGCTCAAACCGTAATCTTCTCCAGCAAGACGCTAAGTCTTCAAAATCTTATTCAAATCACAAGTATAAATTTCTGTCACGTTAACATCACACCTCTAACAACCAATCAACTTATCTATCTTCTTCTTCAATAGGATGACAAGTCCTCAAAATAGCTCCAATCGCAGTAAATTCCTATCATGTTAACATCACACCTCTAACAATCCACTTATCAATCCTCTTGAATAGGATGATAAGTCCATAAAGTTGCTTCAATCATAATAAATTCTATCACGTTAATATCACACATCTGACAACCATTCATGTGTGTAATGACCGTGAACTTTCGATACTAGTTAAAATAATTTTTCGGTATTTTAAAATATTTGATTATTATTTTTAAAAGAGTGTCTGTATTTTTCTCGATTTTCTATAATTTTTATGATATAAAGTCCAAATTTTATATTTATTTAAATAATTTAGATATTTATAAATTTATTTAGTGTAGTAAAAATATCTAAAATTTCTTCGTTGTGTAATCGATACTATTACGTATCATTTTGAATAATATGTTGTATTATTTTTACTATTACATATTATTTCGTATAATATGTTGTATTATTATTACGTATTATTTTGTATAATTTGTTGTATTATTTCTACTATTGCATATTATCGGTTGTGTTAATACAACTGATATGTTTTATTGTATAGATAATTCTTCCGTAATTATTTGTTTTTTAAAGGTAAGTAATTATATTTTTTTATTAATTATTCTCGTTTAATTGTACAATTTTTTATATTATTACTACTATTACGTATTAACTGTTGTATTAGTACAACTGGTATGTTTTATTTTGTAGAATATTTTCCCATAATTATTTAATTTAATATGTAATTATTATTATTATTATTTAATTGTTTTCTCAAAACCCTAATTTTCTTATATATATATATATATATAATTTCGTTTTCTCCCTCTCCTCCTCCTTCCCAAACCCACCGCCGTGTTCTCTCTCTCTCCTCTCTCTCTCTCTCTCTCTCTCTCTCTCTCTCTCTCTCTCGTTTTCTCTCTTCGAGCCGCCGCCTTGGCCGCTCTCTCGTCGCCGATGATCGCCCCACACCACGGCAGCCACCCCCTCATCCTCTCATTTCGCCGCTCACTCCGACGCCAGCTCTATAGAACCGCGCCGACGTCCCCTTCACTACCCCTCCCTTCATCGCCGTGCTCCTCACCGTCATTCAGTCTCCTCCTCCTCTTCCCCATCGAGCACCCACACCTCAGATTTGTCGATCAACGCCACCCTCTCCTCCGCTCGTCTCCCCCACCACCGTCATCACCCATCTTCTCCCCCACGTCCACCTTCCCTCCTGCTGCAGCCCCACAACCGCCACCATTTACTCAACTCCCCGACGCTAAAGCCACCGACCAGAGCTCCCCACCCACCTTCGAACTATCACTGCTCGCCTCAGTGCCAACAAACTCCACACACGCCGCCCAACGTCACCCCCATCAGCCCCCGTCATCGATCAACAACCCATCTCGTCTCCTTCTTTCCTCGCCGCTACCAGCTTTCCCCGACACAGAGCCGCCACCGTCGACAGCGCTATCCAGATTCCCTTGCCACCAAATCCACCCGACACCACCTCCACCCTCCGAGCTACGTCCTCTCTTTCTTATCAAAGCCCCTCACCGTCGATGCCTCCGCCGACAGCAGCCCACCGCGAGGCCCAGATTAAAGCTCAGCTCCGATCGAGCTCCTGCCGAGCTGCCCCAAGCCAGCTACCTTCTGTCGCTCAGCCCGACCGCCGACGTCCAGCCTCCACTTTCTAACCAGCATCTCCAAACCCTCCAGACCTAACGCCCAACATTCACTGCTGTTTCAGATCTATCGCGCCACACCACAACAGCACCGCCACCTCGTCCAAGAGCCCTCGGCCTTGTAGGCAAGATCCCGCTTCTCTTTGCTTTATTATTTTAATATTTATATTTGATTAATTAGTTGTGTACTGATATGTATTTATCTACTTGGGTTATTGATAATACTACGGTGGTGATATTTTGTGAAATGATACTATATATGATGAGTGGATATATTAAAAGTAGTTTATGATTAATTACGAAATGTTTTTGGAAAGAAAGAATATATTTAAAGATCATTTTTAGAATTATTATGATGAGAAATGAATTTATTTGGAAAATGTGTTGATTTTTGAATAATTATTAAAATAGATAATTTAAAATAATTTATTTAGAAAAAATGGGTTATTTTGAATTGTTAAATTATTCTGGAAAAAGTTTATTTTAGAATAATTATTATGATTTAAAGGAAATTATTTTGCATAAAGATCATTTATTTTTGGATTTAAATTAATTTATGATATTATGTTCTTGATTGCAGACTGTGACATTTCATGTGTAAAACAATCATGGTTTCTGATTTTCTTTTTAACCATAGTTATATTTGATGTTATCTTACTGCTGATAATTTTTATGAGTAGTTTAGAAGTTTGAATAACAAGATATTAATAAAACCTGACTACATGCATGTTTTTACTACCCTTAATTACATTTTATGTTTTGCGTTTTATTTTAATGTTTTAGACCTGTCATCTTGTTGTACATAGAATTAGTTAGACTTTTACTATTCCTTATTGTGTTTGAGAACCCTTAGTAATTCGTGACTTAGTGGCCTCGTGCAACACGAACAGACCTAGTGACATGTGTGGGTGCGTTGACTGAATTTAGGTGGTGAACCAGAGATAATTTGACTTAGAAAACGAGAAGAGTTGGGATAGAAAAGTCTTTGTTCATGTGACCAGATGTGGCTGTTGATGTAACTTCCAGTCTCGCGCCAATGAATTCGTGTAGTCACTGGGGTTGGTTTGTTGGACTAAAGTGAATTCGTGTAGTCACCTTAGTACAGGACCTGTTTCGTCATCTGAGCTTTCCCTGAGTTCGGATTAGGCCGAGATCGGATTACGTGTAGTCCTCTGACTGATTCATGTAGCAGTATTGGATGCGCGTAGAGGATTTGTGAATAGTCAATTATCCGGTGATATGAATGTTGATTTTATTTGAGATGTGGACCGATGAGTTTTAGGATGACTAGTACTCGACCCGGTTACATCGTGCAATTAGCCTTATGATTATCATGTTTTAGTAGTGTTTTCGCATGTTGATTTTGTTGGATTTCCAGTTGCACGTCCTTTTGTCATTTCTGTTATCGTATGGTTTTCTGCTTGGGTATTCATTCACTCTATTTGTTTTGTGGGATCTTGCCGTGTACCATACACGTTGACGTACATCTATTATCTCTGGTGTACATCAGATTTAGAGGAAGGATAGGTCCAGCTTGGAGATACACCAGAGCCCGAGTATTCTCAGCAGAAGTGCTTTGCAGATAGAGCAGAAGAAGAAGTCGAAACCTAGTTTTTCTTTTATTAGTTGATAGTCCCAGTTGCTTTTGTAGTATTTCCTTTCATTTCCTTTTGATCAGTGTGTTTTTATATCACTCTAGTATTAGGTTGGATAGTTTTGTAATAAGGGCATGTTTGACCCAAATTTTGTGTCTCGAATGTTCTACCATTTGTGATATATATTATTTTATTCTGTGTTATTCATTATATTCTTGCTATTTGTGATCGGGGACCTGTGTCTTTGCATTTATTTCTTGACGCTTAGCGTATTAGGTTGAGGAAAAATGTTTATTTTTATTTATTCTCCTTAATCTAATACGTCACGGGCTTTTTCACGTTCCGATTCCCGGGTATTTTAGGAAGTGGGGCGTGATAATGTTACGTTAACATCACACCTATGACAACCAATTAACTTATCAATCATCTTCAATAGGATAATAAGTCCTCAAAGTTGCTCCAATCGTAGTAAATTCATTTATCAATCATCTACAATAGGAGGATAAGTCCATAAAGTTGCTCAGATCGCAATAAATTTTGTCAAGTTAATATCACACTTCTAATAATCAATCCTTTCATCACGTTAATATTATATCTCTAATGACGTCATGTTAACATTACACCTCTGACAATCAACTTATCGACTCTCTTCAATAGAGCGATAGGTCCACAATCTTATCACGTTAACATCACACCTCTGACAATCAACTTATCGACTCTCTTCAATAGAGCGATAAGTACATAAACTCGTCAAGTTAACATCACACCTCTGACGACCAAATCAATTTATCGACTCTCTTCAATAGAGAGATAGGCCCATAAAATACTGTTAGGTTAACATCACACCACTAACAGTCAAACCCCCTTAATGAACTTGTTAATCCTTTTTCAATAAGAATAGTAAGTTTTTATTATAAAATCCTCAGCGGATTAAAGATTTTCTGGAATTATCCTAGTGATAATAAAAAAAATTTCTGAATTTCACTCTAAGTAAAAATTCATGCCAAGTTAATACTACACATCTGGCACTTCCAACTTTCTTTTAATGTTTCAAGTGAAAACATAACACAGGAAAAAATAATGGTGAAGTCTACGTATTCAACATCGTAGCACCAAAAATCCATACCTTTCACACATGGTACTTTATCTTGATCCCTAATTAGAGATAAATCTACACTTAATATGTGTCACCGATTAGTCTTTTCCCGTAAAAAAGATAAAAACATACGTATTTAATATCGTAGCAGGTTATTATTAATAACACCAGAATCCATGTCTTATACGCATTGAGAACTTTATATTGATCCCAAATTAGAGATAAGTCTGCATCTAACACATGCTGTCGGGTGGCCCATTCCCGAAATAATGGCAAAATCTACGTATTCAACATCATAGCACAAAAAATTCATATCTTTCATGCATGGGGGGCCTTATATCGATCCCTAATTAGAGATAAATCTACGCCTAATACGCGTCGCCGATTAGTCTTTCCCCGTAAAAATGACAAAAGCCTATCTATTCAATATCGTAGCAGGCTGTTATTAATAACACCAAAATCTATGTCTTACACGCATGGGGGACTTTATCTTGACCCTTAATTAGAGATAAGTCTATATCTAACACATGCTGTCGATTCATGTCTTTCATGTATGGGGACTTTATATCGATCTCTAATTAGAGATAAGTCTACGCCTAATACGCGTCGTCGGTTAGTCTTTCCCCGTGAAAATGATAAAAGACTATGTATTCAATATCGTAACATGTTGTTATTAATAATACTAGAATCCATGTCTTACACGCATTGGGGACTTTATCTTGATCCCTAATTAGAGATAAGTCTGCATCTAACACATACTGTCGGGTGGCTTATTCCCGTAATAATGGTGAAGTCTACGTATTCAACATCGTAGCACCACAAAACCATACCTTTCACGTATGAGGAACTTTATCTCTATCCCTAATTAGAGATAAGCCTACGCCTAACACACGTTGCTGGGTAGTCCATTCCCTTAAAATTAACAAAGTCTATGTATTCAGTATTATACCACTAAGTCTAAGAGAGTTTATTTTTTTAGCATAACGTTACATGTGGAACAGATTTAGACAATCCACATGCTAGCCCGACTCAAACGGTAGTCGGTAATGCTTATCAAATCCGTTAATAGTTAATGGTTTGCTAAAAATCCTATGAATGTTTGCGGGCCCATCAGCTGAATGGATGTGAGTCGTGACGAGACGTTTGAGAGCTTCTGCTCACAGTAGCTTGTACTGTCGCTACAGTTTCTCTTTGAAGTTCATCCTCACACGGGTCCTGTGTGGCATATCTCTTCAACCAAGATGTCTTCGAACCGGGTGCAGAGAGCAACACATTTATGATAATGAATCAATAGCTCCAAGATCAGAGTTGAGATCCAAAGTGTTCTGAAAATTTGTCCCAATCAACCGTGAACTTTTGAAAACTTTGAAAGGGGTTCTGTAGGCTGTCTAAAAAATATTACATATAGCTGATCCCTATCAAATACCGATGATAGAAGTTACAACTTGACGGCTTTTAGAATGCTATAATTTAAAAACTTTTACGTAGATCAATGAATGTTACAATCTAACAACCTTCACAATAACCGATGAAAGCTCTAATTCAACAGCCTTCACAATCAACATCGGGAGTTACAATCTGACGACTCTTATATTTTTAAGGAGCCAAGACGAAGATTACAAGATGACGATCTTTGCAACGCTCTAGCAAAAGAGACTACAAATTGACGGTCTCTTCAAATCAAGACGCAGAGCTTACCTCTGTGTCCCAGATTCAAAATGTAGAGGTCATGCCCGCGTTTCAGATTGAAAACGCAGAGGTCGTGGCTATGTTTCAAATTCAAAACGCAGGGCTCACCACTGCGTTCCAAGCTCAAAAAACAGTGCTCACCACTACGTTTCTAGCCACCAGTATGAAAATTAACTCTGCGTTCCAATCCCAGAACGTAAAGTTCGTGCCCAGAACACAATTCTTGCATTTGACTCGTTCAAACACGAGCTGAACGGTTTTGAAACTGTTTTCCACGATTTGAGGGGATCACTCCCACACTTAGGAGCGAATTAAGGGGACGGTTACACCCCTTAATTCCCTATAAATGACACAAAACTCAACTTAGTTCGGGATCTCCAATTGAATCGACTTTTCGCATCCAAAATCTCACATAAAGAGAGATCGACATTCATGTTCTTGGAGATCTTGGAGCGTCCTTCAGCAACAAAGGTCTTGGAGCTTAGATTTTGACAACCGATTTTCGGTTAAATTAATCAACTCATTTATAGAGTTTAAACTCACTCTGAGTTCCTAAAACTCGTTAAGAGTTATTTTTAAACTTGCCACGCAAGTTCTCCTCAAAATCAAATCAAGAGGAAGATATCATGTTCCAACGAGGTGAAACGTTCGGATCGCCAACGAGATACAAGGATCTAAACTCCCATCGACACCGAGAAGAACCCAGGTTAAACAAATGGAAGGGTCTCCATCGATCCCTTCTCTCATTTGTAATTCGAAAAATCGATTGAGAGGAACAGTAATTTCTTTTTCTAAGTTTGTTAGAGAGAGATTGCAAAGAGAAATTGTAATTCATTCTTTTTCTAACTCTGTTAGAGAGAATAATACAAAATTCAATTCTTAATTTTCTTCTTTCAATTTTCCCACCAAACAGATAGTTAAATCTTCCTCCAACTCCCACATTAATCCTCCTCAACAGGATGGCGAGTCCACAAAAGCTATCACATTAATGATTACCTCTGATGGCCAACTCTTCAACTCCCATGGTGGGTATTACCAGCTAATTACCCCCATTGAAAACACTCTGTCAAGTAGTGGCCTACCATGCAATGATTCCCTACTTGTCACTCGATCAGGACATGGATATACCATGCAATGATTCACTACCTGATCTTTTCTGAACGTTCTATCTCTCTAGAATGATCGAAGATAATGACTTACCATGTGATGTGCCTCTATTCTAATCACAGTCGTTATACTCCCATATCGCTGAACAACTTGATTATTTCTATACTGTCATTCCTACAAATGACGTTGTTCAAAATAGTGGCCTATCATGTGATGTGTCTCTATTCCAATCATAATCGTTATACTCCCATGTCACTGTATGACTTGACTATTTCTACACCATCATTCTTGCAAATAATATTGTTCAAGATAGTAACCTACCAAGTGATGTGCCTATATCTATCCTATTATTTCTAAATAGTGACCTACCAAGCGATGAGTCACTACTCAAATCTCAGATCATTATTTTATTAACAATATCATCATACTCCTCCAATCATTCCCGCAAATGATCACTTTCTGAAATAGCAGACCTACCATGCGATGAGCCTCGCTTTTAAATTTTCAGGTTAAGCTGTTACACTAAACCGCACAACCAAATCTGATTACGACTTAACCGTTGTAGTCATGCTCAACGCTTAATCCAACACCTTGAATGGCTAAAGATAGAGGAGAAATCATAGTATTAAGCCTAAGAAAAACTCCTCGACAACTTATCATGCTAAGAGAAAATGTATGGCTAGTCCAACTCAAACGGAAGTTGGTAAAGACACATCAAGTACGTTGATAGCTGAGGGTTTGCTAAAAATCCTAAGTCACGATTATTGACTCTGTAAACAAGAAAATAATCGATGGATAAAATGATGATTTTATTCATGAGATAATTATAGCTGCTACAACAAAAGTTGGGTTACACAAAAGGGATTGAATTTAAAGGAATTGGATGGCGCTATGTTGATTTTCCGCAAGTTCATCTAATGACCTCCTGTGCTCTGCTTCAGTCTCTTCTAACGCTTTCATGTGCAATTCATCATCAGAAGACATCACAATGTTACTCACAGCAGTCTCCAGTCTCTCTAATTCATTGCACTTAGCCTAAAGCAACATCTGTTAGTCCTCCTATTCGGCTACTAATTTTTGCTGCACTTCTACAGCTGCCTTCAAATCAATCTCCGTTGCCACCAACTTATCCTAGATCTTAGTGAGGATAGCTTTATAAGACTCAATGAGAGACCGATTGTTCCGTTCAGCATAAGTGGCTATCTGATGGTCGCTAGATAATTTTTCGTCGTTCCCCTCGAGCTCTTTCACTCTCTTCTTCTTGGAATTCATTTGGCATTGAAGTTCAAATACGAAGTCATCTCTTTGCTTTAAATATTGTCTAGCTCGTTCTTCGATTAGAGGGAGAAGAGGTCGATCACGGCGATCCTGCCATCTTCTGATGAGGTCTTCTACCCTCACCATGTTGAGTCTATATGGTAACACATCTTCATATCTGGTCAAACTCTACATCACATTCAAGAGAGCTTCCAACACCACATTGATCCCAGCGAAGTCATCACTGTGATCCAATACTCGAGAGGAGGAGTCTTTTAAAATTATGAGGAAGTTCTCCAGGGTTTTCAATACCCCATAACTCTTCCCTCAAGCAAAAGAGGAAAGAGGTACTACGCTTGACGAGGTCAGCTCAAGGTGACTAGTAGATGATGTCGTTTCTTAGGTGGACACCAGTGGCAGAGTAAATATCTCGATCGCAGTGGTAGCTGGTAAAGCGCAATGATGAAAGCACTCATCATTTAATGCTGGTGGACATGATTGATAGTCCTAGTGGGTCCGACGAAGGTCGCGTGGAGCGACAAGACTCAACAAGTAGCCGAACCTCATCTCGAAGCATCAAGGATCTCCTAGAAATGATAAAATCCATCTGAAACCACGAGGTTCACCCTAAAACATTGAATTGCATCAAGAAGCCAAGCTTGTCATGCAAACCAAGCTCGTCGTAGCCAAAAAAATTTAAAGTATTACAGACCCCATGCAACCCAATTTGGGTCTGAAAATTTTTAAGGGGGTCTTGTAGGAACTAAAAAATGCCAAGAATAAAGCAGGATGGAATCTCGCTACAATCACGACAAGGGTTATCATCATGACGAACCTCGTCTCAGCCGGCGAAGCTCATCATCGGAGATGAAGCTCATCATCAAAAACGAAGTTCATCGTTGAAGACGAAGTTCGTCTAGAGACGAAAATCCTCTAGAAGATGAAGCACATTCAAGAGACAAAGTCCATCCGCAGATGAAACTCATCAAACAGTACCTCACCTATCAGAGAATGAAGCTCGTCATTGAAGACGAAGTTCACCTGGAGACAAGGCTCTCAACAACTTATCCTTCAGCAAATGAATCTCGTCAGTGAAAACGAAGCATATTATTAAAGACAAAGCTCGTCAGTGAAGATGAAGTTCGTCAGAAGAAGTCCACGAGACTTGCTATGAAGCTCACCGTATAGCAAAACTCACTTTATCAGACGAACCTTGCCGCGCATCGAGGCTCGTCTTAACTGACGAACCTCGCTAGACAGCAAGGCTCGTCTCACCAAGTGAAGTTTGACTATAATGGTCTTGAAGACCCAGTCAACCTACGTGGGCTAAATTTCAGGAGTCAGTTACGCTCCTTAACCCCCCAGTTAGTGCGTCAGTTACACGCTAAAAGGCTTATAAATAGCTACAAGCAGCTATGAAGAGGCCACGAGCACACAGGGACACACATAGAGAGCAAGAGAGAGTTCAGAAGCTAACTGGAGAGGTGCTCTTTTGAGATTCAAACCTCATTTCTTATGATATAAGCCATCAATAGAGGTTGATTCTCCTCCCGAGTTAGGGTGATCTTGTTCTGATCGTCAACGAGAAGTAAGTTCGAGTCAAGCATCGAGTGAGGCATCTCACTGCCACACAAAACCCACGTTAAACAAAGTAGAAGTTAAATCAACCTTCTCCTCTTCTATACTTGAGAAAGAGAGATTGTAACGAGATTCTTACCAGACGATAGAATCTTTTCTCAGAACTATGACAGTTAAGAGAACCAATCGTTTTCGAATCTTTTTAGGGACCCTACAGACTCATCAGACCTCATCAGCGCTATGCACACTCTGTCATCCTCACAATAAATGCCTCAGTGAATCATCCCCTTCTGCAGCTGACACCTGTAAAGTAGATGACAATCAAGCCACCTGCTGGCCGAAGTCACTCATCTACCCTTTAGATCAGCTATAAAAAGAAGCTGCTATCTACTGCTAAAGGTAAGCAATCTCTTGCTAATAAATACGCTATCTCCATACTTCTTTTCCACTCAAGCTCTATACTGACTTGATCATCGGAGGAACCACTAGAGATGGCAACTCCGATCTCTTACGTGTTGTTCATGTGTAGGATGGAATTTGTTGCTCAGAGCCTAGCTATCTAAAGGAGATTGAGGACCCTAACACCTCACATAATCCACACATAGTTCCCTATTAGATAACTAACATCAACATTGCTGAAGAAGGATGAAAAAGATGGCCGGAAATCACTCTAGGGTTTCAAAAGCAAGTAAAATTTTCCCATCTAAGAGCGGCCATATATATAGCCAAAAGAGTTGACACACGTCGAGATCCTAATAGTACACACGACTATCGACAGACGGTTGGATGGGTCCCCTAAAATCTGCTTGGTAACTGAAGCGTCATTTGCTTTAACTCGCAAAAAATCATCGTTTAGGAACCAAGGTGACACCAGCGAACGATCATTTTTTACGTCAGAATGCCACATCAGCAGCGACGTATTAATGACTCCGCATAAATGCGCTTCGAAACTCACACATTCTACAATTCAATTTCACTCGGACTCACCCACTTGAGTTCGAGCGAAAGGTCCAGTGTTATACCATAGAAATAAATAGGTGTTAATCTCATTTCAACATCTTACACATGTCTCAAAAAGACACACCAACTCAACCTGTATACAGTGACTTCACGTCTCCCTCGAAGGCCGAGGGGAAAGGTGTTACTTCTCGTCTCCCTCGAAGAAAGCCGAGATGAAATGCGTCACTTCTCCTCTCCCTCAATGGTCAAGATATGAGATGGTCTTTCTCGCCTCCCTCAAAGGCTGAGACAAGAGGCGGTGTTCCTCATAGCTATTAAATGATAGTCAGTCATTGTTACACTAAATGTATTGATGGAGTCATCATTACCCTACCACCAAAGCCGTAATGACCTATCGGACCACATCAGCACCTTAAGCTCTTTGTCACCACCGCATTAATCACAATGTGACTTGGACACTCTAATATCGACACCTGTAAAAGTATTATCTCACTAAGCTGACTACATGTATTCAGCCAAAATTATGCAAATGCTTCCTGTTGGAACGGATGCGATAAAAATAACAAGAAAGTGAAGATTGAAGACACAGATTTACGTGGTTCACTAACGTTGTGTTAGCTACATCCACGGGCAGAGAGAGAGAGAGTGTGTGTGTGTGATTTTATTATATGTGAGGCGATAGCATACAAGTTACATCAGAAGGGGTTTATATAGCACTCCAGAAAACCATAGGCGCTAAATAACATATTTGGGCCTAAGTAATCAAACCCAATACAGAACCTAATGTATACCATGGATGTGCTGGGTTATTTGTAGCGCGACTAGACTGATGGACAGACATAATAAGTCCACGGATTCAATGCATCTCAACAAATCTCCACCTTGTCTTGAATCCTCTCACATAAACAGATGTACCAGATGCACCTAAAGGTGCCAGATATACCATGACTCCTCTCTACCTCAAAAATGCCCCAAAGGGGCTACTTCCAACTAGAAATATTCAGCAAGTCTAAACAAAGTTGGAACTTCCTGTGAGGAACTGACTTGTTGAATATATCAGCAGGATTATCATCTGTGCTAATCTTCTCCACCTTGATCCGCTTCCCAGTGCATAGGAAGTGATACTGAACATCTATATGCTTAGTCCTTTCATGATGAACTTGATCCTTAGCTAAACATATTTCACTCAAACTATCACAGAACACAGTAGCTTGATCATGATGTAGACCAAGATCACTGACTATTCCTTTCAACTAGATTCCCTATTTAGTAGCTTCTGTCAATGTCATGTACTCCGCTTCTGTAGTAGACAAAGTCATTAAAAGTTGCAGAGTCGCCTTCCAGCTGACAACGGAACCCCCAAGAGTGAAGACATAACCAGTCATCGACCTTCTAGTGTCCACATCCCCAGCATAATCAGAATCTGAATAACCAACTACCAAACACTGTGTGTCACTCCTATAAATGAGACCAACAACAGATGTACCCCTAAGATTCGCTTCGCTGCCTGCCAGTGTTCCTTGCCAGGATTAGCCATGAACTGACTAACAATACTAACAGCATGCACAATGACAGGCTTAGTGCATACCATAGCATACATCAAGTTGACTACTGCACTAGCATACGGAACCCGAGACATATACTCCTTCTCAACATCTGATTGAGGAGTAAATGTAGCTGACAGTTGACAATTTGCAGCTGTGGAAGTATTTAAAAGCTTAGCCTTACTCATCCCAAATCTGGACAACACCATTGAATGTAGCCCTTTTGTGACAATAAAAGCTTCTTCTGAACTCGATCTCTAAAAATCTTCATACCCAGGATTTTCTTCACTGCACCTAGATCCTTCATCTCGAACTCTGTACTGAGAAGAGTCTTCAACTTCTGAATATCTGATATGTCTCTAGAAGCTATGAGCATATCATCTACATATAGGACCAGATAGTTGTATGAACCATTTCTCAGCTTGTTGATGTAAACACAACAATCATGTGAACTCCTGTTGCAGCCTTGCCCAATCATGAAATTGTCGAACCTCTTGTACCACTGCCTAGGAGACTGCTTGAGCCCATACCAGGACTTCTTCAACCTGCAAGCATAGTCCTCTTTCCTAGCAACTTGGAACCCCTCAGGCTGACTCATAAAAATTTTCTCTTCTAACTCCATGAAGAAAAGTTGTCTTGACATCCAATTGCTCAAGCTCAAAGATCGTGATGCGCCACTATTGCTAGCAGTACCTTGATAGAAGTATGTCTAACCGCTGGTGAGAAAATCTCATTTTAATCAACTCCTCTCTGATCAAAGCCTATTGCAACTAGACGGGTTTTAAACTTAATAGCTTCAGCACGTGAGATTCCTTCCTTTTTATTGAAGACCCGCTTGTAGCTGACAATTTTTCTCCCTAGCGGTCGCTGCATATACTCCCAAGTCATGTTCTTATGCAAAGATTTCGTCTCCTCACCCATGGCTTTAATCCACTGGTTAGAATTAAGACTCGATATGGCTTCTTTGTAGGTGAAGGGCTCTTGATCAACCTCTTCAGCAACCAACAGTGCATAACCCACCATATCCTCAAACCCATATCTCTTCGGAGGACTAACTTCAGTTCTTCTTGGTCGATCAACAGCTATACTGTATGGTCGAGCTTCTGAATGTTGAGTTTCTATTTCTGGATGTTGTTACTAATCTTTAAGTGTCTGCCTTGGCTCATCTATATTTTGTGTCACTTCAAGCTCCACCTGATTCTGGGCACTGTTATTTTCAATTGTAATAGAAGACTTCACAGATTAGTTAAGCATAGAATCCTCATCAAAGGTCACGCTCCTACTGAGTATAACTTTCTTCTAAGATGGAGACCAAATTCTATACCCTTTCACCCCGCCACCATAGCCCACAAATACTCCCTTATTTGCTCTCGGTTCTAGCTTACCCTCACTAACATGATAATAAGCAAGACAACCAAAATCTTTTAGATTAGAGTAATTAGCAGGCTTGCCAGACCATACCTCATAAGATGCATTGCAATCAATACCTATGTGAGGCTCGCGGTTGATCAAATAACATGCTGTAGTAACAGCCTCAACCCAGAAACTTCTACTCAATCTAGCGTTAGAGAGCATGCAACAAGCTCTCTCTAGGTCTGATTCATGCGTTCTGCTACACCATTCTGCTGTGGCGTATTTCTGGCTGTGTAGTGCCTCGTAATCCCTTTATCTCTACAGAACTCATCGAACTCAGATGAACAAAATTCCAAACCATTATCAGTTCGTAACCTTTTGATCGTCTTCACTGTCTGATTTTCCACCAAAGTCACCCACTGCTTGAAGTTCATGAAAGCCTCGCTCTTACGCTTCATCATGAAAATCCAAGTCATCCTTGAATAATCATTAATCACAGATAAGAAATATCTGCTGCCTCCCAAGGACTCAACACGGGATGGACCCTAACAATTAGAGTGGATGTAATGAAGAGTGCCCTTAGTCCTTGAACTGCCCAGCAAACTTGCTGCGATGTTGTGTCCCGAAGACAGAGTGCTCACAAAACTCAGATTTTTATTCTTGTTGCTTTGAAGAAGATCCCTCTTGGATAGAATTTGCATTCCCCTTTCGCCCATATGGCCAAGTCGCATGTGCCACAACTTAGCTATGTTAGATTGGCGATTTTCTAAAAAAGATGCTACAGCAGCAGAACCGGTCACTGTCGAACCCTATAGGACATATAAGGTACCCTGCTTGATACCTTTCAGTATCACTAAATCACCCTTACAGACACACAAAAGTCCACCTTCACCTCAGAATTGATATCCCATTTTTGTCCAGAACACCAAGTGATATCAGATTTTTCTTCATCTGTGGAACATGTCTGACATCAGGAAGTGTACGAACTACACCATCATAGGCCCTGATCTTGACAGAGTCGATTCCAATTGTTTTGCAGACGACTTCATTACCCATAACAACATTTCCTCCATCTAGCTTTTGATAAGTTGCAAACCACTCTATGCTTGGACATATGTGGTATGAGCATCCAGAACTCAATTATTGATTGGATGTAACTATTCGCTAGCAACCAAGGCCAGATCATCCTCCGAATTGGTGCCTTGTACAACTGTAGCAGAAGTTTGTTTCTTTTCCTGTTGTTTCTTCATCTTAGGGCAATCATTCTTCCACTGTCCAAGTTCCTTACAGTAGTTACAAATATCTCCGTGCTTAGGACCCTTTGATTTCGAATTTTTCTAAATTTTCTTTTTGTCAAATTTTTCTTGACCTTTCCTAGTAGTAGCCAATAACCCAGCAGATTGATCAGTAACTCCACCAGCCAAATATGTCCGGGCTTAGGACCTTTTGATTTCAAATATTTCTTATTTTTTTGTCAGATTTTCCTTGACCTTTCCCAGTAGTAGCCACTAACCCAGTAGATTGACCTGTAACTCCACCAGCTGCCTTATGGCGTAATTCTCTAGAATGAAGTAATGACCTAACTTCTTCTAGAGAGATGGAATTTTTCCCAACAATAAAAGATTGCACAAAATTCTCATGCGACAAGGAAAAATACCAACATAATCAACGCAGCATCCTCATCATCAATTTTAACATCGATATTTTGCAATTCGAGTAAAATTGTGTTCAATTCATCTAAGTGGTCCTTAAGGGGCATGCGTACCTTCTTGCATACGGAGACTGAACAAACATTGTTTAAAAAACAACTTATTGGTTAAAGATTTCATCACGTAAAGACTCTCCAACTTCAACAACAAACCAGCTGTAGTTTCCTCATCAACAACTTCCGTGATGACTTCATTAGATAGCATCAGCATGATGGTTGAATGCGCCTTCTCCTCGAGAACGGTCATCTCATCATCATCAATTGCTTTTGATTTTCCCTTCG
This sequence comes from Asparagus kiusianus, assembly GCA_022839385.1. Classification (NCBI taxonomy): domain Eukaryota; kingdom Viridiplantae; phylum Streptophyta; class Magnoliopsida; order Asparagales; family Asparagaceae; genus Asparagus; species Asparagus kiusianus. The sequence goes on along the minus strand of BQKN01000491.1, from coordinate 650,740 downwards.
AAAGCGGTGCCCAAAGGCCTTGCTATTTTAGCAAAGCACGCACCTTGATCTGCCATAAACTGAAACCGTTTCTCTCATTGAACTTATCGATCTTCACGTTCACAGCACCACACATCTTTCTCGTCGGATTTAGAACCGAGCTCTGATACCAGTTTGTTGGAACGAATGCGAGAAAAATAACAAGAAAGTGAATATTGAAGACACAGATATATGTGGTTTACTAACGTTGTGTTAGCTACATTCACGGGCAAAGAGAGCGAGCGATTTTATTATATGTGAGGCGATAGAATACAAGTTACATCAGAATGAGTTTATATAGAACTCTAGAAAACCAAAGGTGCGTTGCCCCCTAGACCCCCAGCTTGCTGATCGGGCAGCGAGACCCCGTGCTAGGTTATTCGTAGCGCGACTAGACTGATGGGCTTGTAGGCATCAAAAATTACCTATAGATCCCCGTACACAGCTCGAGATAGAGAGAAGATGATGAACGTAGCTATTCGAGTCACAGAAGCTCATTTGACGACAACAAACGCATGAAGTGAGTCGACGGATCATGCAAAGCAACGAAATTTTGGAACAAAGGAAACACGAATGGACCGGAGCTGCACATCGCTTACAAAAGATAAGAAACCTTTGTGTCCCGTCTACTTCACACGTGATTCAACCATGAGAGCTTATAGATCTCCTTATTAGCTTTCCAAGGCATCTTGAACCAAGTAATTCTGAGTTCGGACGATGAAGAAACGACGGAAAGAGACGGAACGTGTAAACCAAGTTCAGGCCAATGCTTGGCCGAGACACCAAATGGTGTCTCGGCCAATGCATGGCCGAGACACCAAATGGTATCTTGGCCGAAGCATGACCAAGACACCTACGGGTGTCCGTAGTCCTCGAAATCTGTTTTTGGCTGTTTTGAGTCGTTTTTCGACCGTTAACCGTCTGTCTTTGTTCCAACTGATAAGATATCATCCAAGAACGTGGTTAAGTAGTTACAACTAAGGATAAGAATGAATCAACCGTTCTTATCCGAAAATAGAGCTCCCGAGCCTATAAATACAGCCCCAAGGCCTTCATTATTTCAGATCTGGAATTCTCGAGCGTCGGCAAAACCCTGTTGAATTGAGGACTGAAGAGCCACGAATTTCAAAGAGGATGAGGAGACTTCGGTGAATTCTTCAGCATAAAGAAGAGGAGTTCGTCAGATCTGCAGCTCGATTCTTTGCCTTGAGATTGCCTCGTTGCGGTCATCTCGAGAAGAGTGATTATCTTGCTGTTACCAAGATAATTGCTTCGGTTTCTTGATTCCTTCACGAATCAATGAAACTTCGGATTTGATCTGATCGTTCGGTGTCCACGGATTAACCCCAGCACAGGCAAAGATCCCACGCAAGAAGAAGACCGATAAACGATCTCTGTGTTTCTTTTGACGAGAGTTGTACTTTTTTTCATTGTGTAAAGGTCTTATAAAAAGACTAACTTTGGTTTTCATTGTAACGTTTAAACTTGTAATGACTACATCAATGAACAAATCGACTTTCTCCCCAAACAAGCTGGCGACCACAGTGGGAGCTAACAGCCTTGCTGCCAAGGCTGTCGTGACACAACCAATGATCAAGATCCCGGTGAACGAAGATGTCGAATACGAATTCGACTAGCAGAAATTCGAGGAGTATGTCTCCTCCTCCTCCTCCAGATCCGCCTCTCTTCGCAAGTGCAGGAAGGCCTCCTCCTCCCGAAAGATCCACTGGTTTTCAGATCTGAATACCTAAGAAGGCGATCTCCCCGCTATCGCTGCCGCAGTTGCACCTTGCAACGATCCGTCAGCGTCCGATGAAGCCAAAGCCGCAGATCCGGATACCTTATCAAAGAGGGCTCGTCAGAGGCACCGTCAACGTCTCGCCCGTCAATTGGCTAAGACTTTAGAGCAAGTGGACGGACTCCGCTACTAAGCGCATCTAGAGTTTAGAAAGCGCCAAGTGGCTAAGCCGTCGCCACAACAAGCATCAGGGTCCTCCTCCCAACCATCAACTAACAAATGGGTTCATGTCAAACGAACCCATTCTACTCTCGAGGAGCGTATCCAGAAACGTTGTGCACTAGTTACGCATGCACGGATTCTCACACAAGAAGCACAAAAATTACAGCAGGAAGCGGTGGTCAAGAAACCACCAAGATCTAAGCAGGTTTGGGTACTGAATGCCAAAACAATACCTCTACCCAACAAGAGATACCAGTCATATCTCTCGCTCGATTCCAGATCTGAGGCTATTCCCCAGTTTTCGTCAACTTCAGATTCCGCTCCTATTGCTCCCGCACCTTCGGTGAAACCCTATCACAGCGTGGATCTCTCCAAATCCAGAATTTCGTTGAAGGATCACCTGGGTCCTCTACATGAAGATCGAAACAAATTTGTGGCCAAAGAACGCTTTGGCATGGTGAATGAACCCCGAGAAACTCATCGAGCTGGGGGTCGTACTCGCCCTTGCAACAAGTTTGAGCCTTCTCGTAAAGAGAAAACTCCTATAATTGACCGCCTCGGACCGCGTGTCAAAGTTCAAGAGCCCATTGAGGTCCTACGCTCACGAAGGCGTAGCTCAAAACGTGCGACTCTTGATAGTGCCAACAAGGCGACGAATCCTCAGAAGGAAACGTGTTCGTCAGGCGACGACATTATACCTGAGAAGTCGTGCCAACACACGATAGATTGCTCCGGTCATCATGCCGATGAGTTGTACTATCGGGCTGGGGGTACGAACAGACCTCGAAAGAGAGATTCTAGGGAGATAGACTTTCATTGTCCGTGTACCAAGATAATCAGGACAGTGTTATCAGCATGTAGCTGCCTCAAAACCGCTCCACAAAGGGTCTTGGTATTTGAGAGGATCTTTAACGGAACGACTAAGTCCAAGTCAAAGCGTTTCTACAAGAAACAATCGGTCGTTCAAGGTGGCAAACTTCCATAAGTCACGGTTAATATGACTGACAAGGGAAAGTCGACTCGACCTTCTAGTTCTGATCCGCTCATATCGCATCGTCTAACCCGATTGTGATCGAAAACCATTAGACAAAGGGATTATCAGAGGATGAATAGAGGGCTATCCTCAGAGGATGAAGCATCAGATGCCAACTCTGCAGTCGTCTCTGACAAAACAGTATCCAGTCTAGGACAATCTCGTGAAGTATTTATGATTAACACCGAGGAAGTAGCCAAAATGGTTGAGGATGCTCTAGCCAAGCAGAAAGAAGCATTCAAAATCGAAATGGAAATGGCTATACAGGTGATGAGACAAATGCACGACCAACAAATTCGAGCTTTGTCGAATCAACTAGGTGAATCCAGTCGTCGCAACAATGTTAGCCAAGCAGCTAGCGATTCAGACATGGATGAATACATCAATGCTGATGACTCTCCCATTGACCAAAACGTTGGGGGTGGCTCCACTGAGAATAACAATGCCGGGGGTGGTTCCACCAATGATGACAACAATAGGGGTGGCCCCATTGCTCCTCCTCAAAATCGACCAAGGAAGGATATGAGCGAGGACGAGAAGATGAAACCTCGAGAGTAAAATCAACACTCTGATGTCTGCTCGAGACGTGAAGAAGATCGGCATTCCGTGTCCCTACCCGAGAGAGTGGGAGTCTATCCCGTACCCGGCGAAGTTCAACCTGATCAACTTCACGTCGTTCGACGGGAAAGGCTTGCCCACTCAACATCCGATCTACTTCAAGTCCCACTTGGGCATGATCTCCAACAATTAAGCATTGATGGTTCGATCATTCGTTAGCACCCTTCACGGGCCCGCCTTCGATTGGTACCGTCGTCTCAAGCCTGGAAGCATCAACAGCTGGGACGACTTGGAGAACCTATTTCTCGCTCACTTCTTTAATGATGACGATGAGGTATCAATCAGAACACTCTTTGATGAGAAACAAGAAGACGATGAGACAGTCGACGACTTCGTCAAGCGCTTCCGGAACAAGGCGATGAACTACCGAGATCAGATCACAGAGGACTTCATCCTCCAAACCTGTCACAAGAACCTCACTTTGGATATGTTGGAAGTTATGGGAGTAGCACCCTCCAATAACTAGAAAGAGTTGAAGATGTACAGAGAGCGGGCCGAACGCTGCCTCAGAAGGAAGAAGGCCGAGAGGGGCCAACCGACGGCTAATCCTCCAAACTCAAACTTCGCCTTCCGTGTAAAAGGGGAAGACACCTACAGCAGTTATTGACGTTAATCAGACGTCACAACAACAACCCCAAAGACAGCAAAAGACTTCGGATCCAAGACTCCAAAAAGAGTACTCCTTCAAGGACGAAGATGTTCCAACCATTTTCGAGTCCCTCCTTGAAAATAACATAATCAAACTACCACCTATCGCAGATCAGGAGGAAGCTGATAATACTACGGATTTGAAGTACTGTGCGTACCATAAGAGGATCCTTCATCCTACCAATGCTTGTTTTGCTCTTAAGAATAGCATCCAAAACTTGGTTGAAGCCGGCGTCATAACGCTCAATTAAGTCGAATGAATACTCTGACAAGTATAAGAGTATAAACTGCTCCTTCTGAGACTCCGACAAGTATAAGAGTATAAACTGCTCCTTCCGACACTCCGAAGAGTATACGAGTATAAATTGTTTCTCAATCCTCCAACCGGTATAAGAGGTTAAACTATTCCCTGATACTCCAACAGGTATATGAGTCTAAACTGTTTCCTTTCTTTCACGGGAAGTTCCTAGAGAGTGTCATGTCTGGTATTCTTGAGGATAACATGGTCATCCAACTGAGTTCAACATTAGACCCGGTTTCGTGAAGGAAGCTGGGGGTGGATGATTCATGTAACGGGAAGTTTCCGAAAGAATTCTATATAGTATATTCTTAGGGGTAACCCGACCACTACAAGAAGGTGATGAATAAGAAACTCCCACTCAAACTCCCGCTACGTTTGTGCATTCAATACTCCCATTGTTAGAGTCTGGACATAGCATTCGGAATTTTAATCTTCTGTTTATTGACAATTGACAAACTCCTCCATGTTAGGTATTTGTCACTTAACACTAGGAACCCCCTTTGAGTGATTTGTACGAATCAACACTCCCTCTGTAATTTGTACTCCCACTCTCACTATTCACTTGGTCAAACATTCCTATAATTAGGACCACAACCAAAATCCCCTCTCGATTCCTTCAATGAACGAGAGGTCCATAAATTAAGCGATCAAACCTATAAAAGTTAGGATCGTCTCAAAACTCCTCACTCGGTTAAACTTTCCTACAGTTAGGACCACAACCAAAATCCCCTCTCGATTCACTCTCGATTCCTTCCATGAACGAGAGGTCCAGTTTCAAACTGAGCAATCAAACCTATAAAAGTTAGGATTGTCTCAAACCCCCACTTGATCAAACCTGTAAGCAGTTAGGGCCGGAATCAGAATACCCTTTCGATAAACGATAGGCTTTCACTCCTCCCCTTCGGTTAAACCTATAAAAGTTAGCACTAAAGTCGGAATTTCTTTTTTAGATCAAGTAACCAATCCTATAAAAGTTAGGGTTACCTGAATCTATTCGATTTTTGGAGTGGAGATCTCACTCTTAGTTTCACCGGTCCGGATTCTCGAAGTAGAGATCCCACTTGGAGTTTCCTTTGCAATTGGAAATATAATATAAATTTCTTCCTTTCCAGTATCGGGTTTGTCTTTGCCCTAAGAGAAGACACCATATTTCTAACTCTCATAATCCGTGCCTAACATGCGCAGGGAATTTTATCCCGAAGCCTAAGTAGAGATAAGTCAGCGCCTAACACGCGTTGTCGGTTAGTCTTTGACTATAAAAAAAAGACAAAAGCCCACATATTCGACATTAAGGCAGGTTGTTATTAATAACACCATAATCCGTGCCTAACACGCGTGGGGAATTTTATCCCGAAGCCTAAGTAGGGATAAGTCAGTACCTAACACGCATTGCCGGTTAGTCTTTAACCGTAAAAAGGACAAAAGCCCACATATTCGACATTGTGGCAGGTTGTTATTAATAACACCATAATCCGTGTCTCACACGTACAGGGAATTTTATCCTGAATCCTAAGTAGGGATAAGTCAGCGCCTAACACGCGTTGCCGGTTTAGTCTTTTACTGATTGAAGAAGACACCAGAACCCAAATCTGGGGAATTTTATCCCGAAACTTAAGTAGGGATAAGTCAGCGCCTAACACGCGTTGCCGGTTAGTCTTTAACCGTAACAATGATAAAAGCCAACATATTCGATATTGTGGCAGGTTATTATTAATAACACCATAATCCGTGCCTCACACGTACGGGGAATTTTATCCTGAATCCTAAGTAGGGATAAGTCAGCGCCTAACACGCGTTACCGGTTTAGTCTTTCACCGATTGAAGAAGACATCAGAATCCAAGTCTGGGGAATTTTATTTCGAAGCCTAAGTAAGGATAAGTCAGCGCCTAACACGCGTTGCCGGTTAGTCTTTAACCGTAAAAAGGACAAAAACCCACATATTCGACATTGTGGCATGTTGTTATTAATAACACCATAATCCGTGTCTCATATGTACGGGGAATTTTATCCCGAATCCTAAGTAAGAATAAGTCAGCGCCTAGCACGCGTTACCGGTTTAGTCTTTCACCGAAGAAGACACCAGAATCCAAGTCTGGGGAATTTTATCCTGAAGCCTAAGTAGGGATAAGTCAGCGCCTAACACGCGTTGCCGATTAGTCTTTAACCGTAAAAAGGACAAAAACCCACATATTCGACATTGTGACAAGTTGTTATTAATAACGCCATAATCCGTGCCTCACATGTACGGTGAATTTTATCTCGAATCCTAAGTAGGAATAAGTCAGCACCTAACATATGTTGTCGGTTTAGTCTTTCACTGATTGATAAAGACACCAGAATCAAAGTCTGGGGAATTTTATCCTGAAGCCTAAGTAGGGATAAGTCAGCACCTAACACACATTATCAGTTAGTCTTTAACCGTAAAAAGGACAAAAGCTCACATATTCGATATTGTGGCAGGTTGTTATTAATAACACCATAATCCGTGCCTCACACGTACAGGGAATTTTATCTCGAATCCTAAGTAGGGATAAGTCAGCGCCTAATACGTGTTGCCGGTTTAGTCTTTCACCGATTGATAAAGACACCAGAATCAAAGTCTGGGGATTTTTATCCCGAATCCTAAGAAAGGATAAGTCAGCGCCTAACACGCGTTACCGGATAGTCTATTCCCGTAAGAAAGACGAAGTCTACGTATTCAATATCGTAGCACTAAAAGAGTTAACTCTCTTAGCACAATGTTAAATGTGAAAACGGGTTTAAACAATTCACATGCTAGCTCGATTCAAACGGTAATTGGTAAAGACACATCAAACCCGTTTAAGGCTGAGGGTTTACCAAAAATCCTAAAATCTACGTCTAATACGCGTCGTCGTTTAGTCTTTTCACGTGAGAAAGACGAAGTCTACGTATTCAATATCATAACACTAAGAGAGTTAACTCTCTTAGCACAACGTTACGTGCAAATGGACTTAAAGAATTCGCACGCTAGCCCGACTCAAATGGTAGCCGGTAAAGGCTCATCAAACCCGTTGATGGCTAAGCGTTTGCTAAAAATTCTATATATGCTAGAATTATTAACGCACCATCCCCATTAGTTGGTCTCGTGACTGGAGCATCCAACAACTTCGGGATAAGATCCATATCTGCGGACAAAACAACTTTAACAGTTGGTCCTACAGCCCGAAATTTGGGACTGCTATTCTCCAATACCTTAAGAGCTTAAACTATGTATACTCCAGTAAACGTACGAGTATAAACTGTGTCAACGACGATCAATACGAAACCTTAATGTCAACGTCGGTCAACGTGTAGCCCCAGGTCAATGCCAGTCAACGTGTTGCGATGAAAGTCAACATCGATCGATACGAAACTCTAAGGTCAACCCTGGTCAACGTCAGTCAACGTTTTGCGATGAAAGTCAACACAAATCGAAGCTAAAACCTAAGGTCAACGTCGGTCAACGCGTAGCCCTAGGTCAACGCCAGTCAACGCGTTGCAAGAAAAGTCAATGTCAGTCAATGCGTAGCTCTGAGTCATCACCGGTCAACACATTATGATAGAGATAATTAGTTTAAAGTCAACTCAATGACACAAGCCAAAACCAACTTACCAAGTTCGATTCGAAACTTCAACGACGGTCAGACGATAAACGTAGCGTCGGAAGAACTTCAGCTATTCACCAAAATAGACTAAAAATCAAATAAGTCAAGAGTCGAAGCTAACTACAGGTCCTTTCACACCGACTGAAGGATAGACCGATTACATCCAAAGTATTTCAGGCTCATCTATAAAAGAAACGAGACTGAAATACTTTGGAGGGGGTATTTGTAAGCGTCAAAAATTGCCTATACGTCCCCGTACGTGGTTCGAGACAAAAAGAAAACGATGAACGTCGCTATTCGAGTCACAGAAGCTCATTTGACGATGACAAACGCATGAAGTGAGTCGACGAACCATGCGAAGCAACGGAATTTCGGAACAACGGAAACACGAATGGACCGGGAGCTGCACATCGCTTACAAAAGATGAAGAACACCTCGTGTCCCGTCTACTTCACATGTGATTCAACTATGGGATCTTATAGATCTCCTCATTAGCTTTCCAACGCATCTTGAACCAAGTAATTTCGAGTTCGGACGATGAAGATACGGCAAAAACGGACGGAACGTGTAAACCAAGTTCAGGCCAAAGCTTGGCCAAGACACCAAGTGGTGTCTCAGCCAAAGCTTGACCGAGACACCATTTCAGCCAAAGCTTGGCCGAGACACCCACGGGTGTCTGTAGTCCCCGAAATCTATTTTTGGCTGTTTTGAGCCGTTTTTCGACCGTTAACCGTCTGGATTTGTTCCAACTGATAAGATATCATCCAAGAACGTGGTTAAGTGGTTACAACTAGGATAAGAGTGAATCAATCGTTCTTATCTGAAAACAGAGGTCCCGGAGCCTATAAATACAGCCCCAGGGTGTTTATTTTTTCAAATTTGGAATTCTCGAGCATTGGCGAAGCCCTGCTGAATTAAGGACTGAAGAGCCACGAATTTCAGAGAGGAGGAGGAGACTTCAGTGAATTCTTCAGGATAAAGAAGAGGAGTTCGTTAGATCTACAGCCCGGTTCTTTGCCTTGAGATTGCCCCGTTGCGGTGATCTCGAGAAGAATGATTATCTCGCTGTTGCCAAGATAATTGCTTCGGTTTCTTTATTCCTTCGCGAATCAGCGAAACTCCGGATCTGATCTGATCGTTCAGTGGTCCACGGATTAACCCGGCACAGACAAAGATCCCAGCAAGCAGAAGACTGATAAACGATCTCTACGTTTGTTTTGAGGAGAGTTGTACTTTTTTTCATTGGGTAAAGGTCTTATAAAAAGACTAACTTTTATTTTCATTGTAACGTTTGAAGTTGTAATGACTACATCAATGGACAAATCGACTTTCTCCACAAACAGGGCTAACATAAGAAGTCCACGGATTCAAGGCATCTCAACACCCCCTATCATTTTAATGTAAATAGACACATCGCCTATTGACCAAAGGTACGCAATTTTCTACACACCTAGAGAACTATGTTAGTTTCTTTCTCCTCTTCAGATGATAACTAACTTGATCGTCGTAGGAATAACTGGAGAATTCAACTCTGGTCCTCTAACATGTTGCATATGTGCATGACTCTTTTCCTATCAGGGGATCAGCCATCAAAAAAAATCTAAGGGACCTAAGCTCTTCAAAATCTGCCCTTGCTAAGTTTCTGACATCAATATATATACACGCACATCCATTGGAATCTTAGATTGTTATATCATGAATAAAGTTGTGCTAGCCGTTCATTATTCTTTGGATATCGTAAGTATGAAAAAGATTCATGGCAAATAAAATTGTAATCTAAAGGGATACGAAGGTTGGTCTGGTCAACTGAGCTACTCCACCAATGAAGTAGAGACCTAATTTAGTGATGAGGACATGGCCGCACTTTGTCTAAACTAGAAGCTGATTTAGTTTAGATTGTAATCAATTAGTCTCTACTATTATAATTTAATTTTACTACAGATCTAATACAATATTAGTTTTTTTGAACTTAGCAATCTGTATACTTGTCAATAAAACAAAAAGGTCCTATCACTCCTATGCGTATGTGAAGCTTAAAATTGTTGCTCTTCTCATGAGGTTGCAAATATATAGTTTACTAATATGATTTAGTACTTGTGAAAAGACTTTCTTCCTTTTTTTTTTTGGCTATTTCTTTTCCTAATTTTTCATCGCTAAACCTTAAAAATATTCAATGTTTCTCTAATTTTTCCATTCAGTTCAGTTTTAGAATATATTCTATTATTTGATTAGCTTCACACCACATACCAAGCATAGCATTCCACATAAAAATATGCACTTCAGGAAGGCCACAAATACATAACAGTTCTAATAACCTCAAGAATTACCTATATTTAGTTTTTGTTAAGTGAATAATATCCAAAACTTTGCTTTGAAGCGTGCAATTAATGTAAAGATCAACTTCAAGAATTACCTATCTGTCAACCTAGTTTTTTCTTAAAATCGTGACCGCATGAGAAAGAAAGAACCAGCCGGTGGTATTCAGCAGTTGTAGGATTGACCATAAATATTTTCATGAAATTGTACCTCCAAATTTTTAGGGAGAAAACATTTGAATTTGGAGCAGGCCAACAGCTGTCTTCCACAGCCCCACTTGCTTCCCTTTTTCTTTCCCATATCCGGTCCTTCCGATTTCAAGTGACAAGTTGATAGCCAATTATGCTACGTAGCTGGTAGCAATGATTTTTATTATGCACGACAGTGTGAATTCTCATTCGTGATGGTTCCTACTGCTGAGCATTTCTCAACCGCCAAATCATCTGCTTACCTAACCGTTAACCTTAAAAGCTGTCATTAGAAGAATCAATTTCTTCTAATTTGAGTTGGTTACAGCTCAACTGTACCCAAATATTTTTTCTTTTTCTTTTTCAAATACAATTCCTATCAGAAGCCCACATTACGAGTGAGATGTTCTAAATCATATCTAAATCACACAGAGGACCAGTGAATAATATCCAAAACTTAAAAATATTTATGGTCAATCCTAATTTTTCATCGCTAAACCTTAAAAATATTCAATGTTTCTATAATTTTTCCATTCACTTCAGTTTTAGAATATATTCTATTATTTGATTAGCTTCATACCACATACCAAGCATTGTTAAATTGAAGCGTGCAATTAATGTCATTGTTAAATTGACCAAATTCATTTCCCGAAAGATTAGCCAAGAAAAAAAAAGTCAATCTTTATACACACGAATCCAAACTAAATACAACCAGCTCAATAGTGCATTGAACAATGACATAACTAACATAGCTGTATACCAATATAATGACAGATTGAGGATTTTAAGCATATAGTTAGAGATAACCATTAACCATTTAATATAGATACTGCTAAGAATAGGTCAGGGATTATGAAATTCTGGAAGCATTGAAGCCCAGCTGGATTAAAAAAGAAAGAAAGAAGCCCGAAAGAGAGAACTTGCTTCTGTAAAACTTAATATTTATACAGAGTCCAAAGTTTAGACATAGAACAAACCACTAGACATCAAAGTTAGTACTGCGCTAAATATTCTAAGTTTGATGAGGAAAGCATTGTAATTTATACTAAGCACTCAATTGGAAACATGGGATGGGTGACAATGATATTAATTTTAGGTTAAGAAATAATATAATAATAAATAACACTGTCACAACCGTTGACAGTGAAGCGAAGTAGCCATCAGTCTTCCACCAGATTAGATATTTTTCCGGAACCAGGAAGAAGATAAAAGACAAACCTGGAGTATAAATGTAGGGTTTGTTAATTCATGATCTGAATCCATATAGACCAAGCTATTGGAATGGAATAAAGGAGGGGCAAAAAAACAATCTTCAGACAGATAATATAAAATTAAGGTAATACTTGCAGCATATCATAGGAGGTTAGTCATTATTATCTCTATAATTTTTTTAAATTACCTTTTGATGTCCAAACATAATTATCTCTTTGTTATCAGCACCAGTACCATACAAGGGTGTACGTTCAACATTTACAAGAGAATAGGTCTCTCTGCAACACAATGAAATATCAAGAGTCTCCCGAAAACATTAACACCAAGTGATACCTGTTGGAAGCATTTGACGAGCCGCAAACAAACTCAATAAGAAACTTACACAAATATAGGATAAGAGAAGAAGATTGTTCTCTCAAAAACTCAACTTCTATTTTTATATATTTTCTGATGGATAGATACTACAAATGTGTAATCCTATTTATAGGATATTGGATACATCTTAATTAATTGCTAATACATGTATTTATCAAATCAAAACACCTATTTAGAACCCCTAGATACATGAATGATAATAAATTCATCACACAAATAAGTATATTCATCTATAATAAATTTCAGTTGCATGTAAATCAAAATACTAGTCTAGATTAATATTCTAACAAT
>BQKN01000491.1:616223-637774 GCA_022839385.1 Asparagus kiusianus | reverse complement strand
TGAATCTGGATTCACTACAGTGAATCTGGATTCACTACAGTGAATCTAGATTCACTCATATATAGGGTGAGGATTTCCAGTTGAAAAAACAAAGACACGTATGAGTGAATCTCGAATGACTGCAGTGAATCCAGATTCAGTTATTTGAGGTGTTTGTTTTTTAAAGAATAGTGACATTTATTGCAGTGAATCTGGATTTACTATAGTGAATCTAGATTTACTCATATATAGGGTGAGGATTTCCAGTTGAAAAAACGAAGACACGTATGAGTGAATCTCGATTCACTACAGTGAATCCAAATTCAGTTATTTGAGGTGTTTGTTTTTTGAAGAATAATGACATTTATGGCAGTGAATCTAGATTAAGTTATCTGAGGTGTTTGTTTTTTAAAGAATAATGGCATTTATTGCACTCTTTAATGGCAGAAAAATTTATTGTACTCTTTAATAATGGCAGACAAATTTATTGCACTCTTTAATAATGGCATTTATTGGCATCACTGAATCTGGATTCACTGCAGTATAAGCTCTAATCTCAACCATTGGATGAGATAGATCCAATGACCCACAATGGTTTTTAGTTTTTAGGCTAAGGAGGTTTTTATTAGAACCTCACCCTACATATATATATAAAAGTACAGATGGAGAGATAGCTTAGTCTGGACACTTGGACATTGAGGAGTCTAAGCACAAAAGTTTGGGAGCAATGATGGCTAACCTCCTTTAGTACAGGGATGTATCTGCAATTACCCCTAAAACCTAACAACAGTCTAAATGAGTAAAGCAGTCCCAGAAAGAAGTCGAAGCTTTTTGAGTGGCTAAGGATAAGAGGAAGATGAGTCGGAAGCACAACCCAGAAAGTCACGGACAAAAAGCACACATAGCTACCTAATTGTAAAGGCAAATTGTAGAGCACATTGTAATGTTTTCTAAGCACAAAATGAAGCCTCCCCAAATTCACTCTGCGCCCTAGAAAAAGAATCAATACAAAGTTCCTAGTCATATTCCACAATACTGGTTGAAGATAGAGATACGTGTAACTTCAGTCTCAACAGTCGCATAGTGGGGCAAAAACAAAAGTAAGATCTTACCTACATCCTACTGAGCAAAGAGGAAAGTGACTACTAGTTTCAAATGCCAATGAGTTAACCAAGAAAAAGGGGACTTTGATGAATTACATCATGGAAGAATCTCTTTTACATCATAAAAGAAAGAAAGAAAGAAAAATCCAACTGAAAGCAAAATACTCTCAAACAACTCCCCTGTACTAGGAAAACTAAAAACACAATAACATGGTTTAAATGTTTAATGAGAATATAACAGGATAATGGAGAAAATACTTCTGCTATTAAAATAACTTTTGGGAGAATTTATATTCGAGGATTTGATTTAGGTTGCGCTCAGCTCAAGGCTTCTGATCATCCAGTTTCAAAATTTTCTCCCACTCTTTTTGATAACCATCTCTTATGTAAAGAGTATTTATAAGGTTTTTACCTTAGTCTTAAAAATAAAACCTCTGTTAAATGTACATTCTTCAGGACTCAAATCTACAAATATGTGGTAATAATATCTTTCTTAACCATCATTTCGTTAACCATGGCAATTATGACCTCGAGCCACTCACCATTATACCCACTATCTTTCAAAATAAAGTATTAACTTTAAAATGAGCAAGTGAGATTTTCATCATTATCAACATATACGATGCTCTATATTATAATGTGCATGAGCTTCGTGCAAGCCAACAATCTATTATTCCTAGAATACCATTCCTCATTTGCACAGCTCAACTTTTAATTTATGCAGCTCAGAGCATTATTCTATGCTGTAATTTGAGTAGTGACTCCCTGAACATATACTTGTATGGTTACAGAATTTTAAGTTTTATGGAGATAAGTCCCTTTTCTAAACTATGCTAGAATCCGAGAAGACAAACTGTACCAAAAATTTAACAAAGATACGATAACAGTTAATCGACAGACCTGAAAGAGCAACAAGATGCCATGTTCATAATAAAGACCTATAATATGTCCTGTTCATAGTAAAACCTATGACTGCTGGAACTTTGTATAGGAAACATGACGGAACATAAATATTTTTTCGAGTGTAGAGATGGAAATAATTTATCTATAAATCTTATTTGAACAGAACGAAGTGTGTCCTGTAGTAAATATTGAACGTTCAGTTATATATGTAAACAATTATACTCTGTCAAACACCATATCTTCAACCAAGTGTATCTTAAAGATTACCCTAATATATAGCCAATTCTGACAATCTTCCTTCTTTGAAAAAAAAAGAACTCTGATAATCTTCTGATGTCTGATTGACACAAAATTGAGCTATCAATCTCCAGCAGCCAATTGTTATTAAAAGTCAACAACAGCAACAACAACAACAATAAGAGGAAAAGAAATATCTCCTATGCATAAACTAATAATACAAGGAAAAAGTGATGCAATGTGACGCATCTGGACAGTACAAAACTCACCAGCAAGGAAAATGTTTCTTGCATGAAAATCATCAAGATGAGGTGACCATCATATATAGGATTAAACTAATTATATCCATAAGGTTACATCAAGTATAACAATCCCAGATGCATAAGAACAAAGCTGGCAACTCTGATATCATTAGTAGTAAGTCTTAAATGTGAAAGCAATGTTTCTAAACATCACCATGTATAACAATGTATAAAAGTTAAAAAATAATATTAAGGTGTTAACTGCAAAGATAATAACATTGAAAAATGTTCCTCCTCATTTGTGGAATAAGGAATCATTTGAATTGATGGTGAAGCCTTTTGCTGATTTAGTTGAACTTGATACTCTTACAAATGCTTGTACGGAATTTATGGATGCAGTGATGTTAGTTAGATGTTTGGAGTATATTGATGTTCCTAAGATGTTGAAAGCTTTTGTTGGCAAGAACCAATACAATATAGATGTGTCTATCAAGTCTGTTATGAGTGATATCAGTGGAGGGGAAAAAAAGAAACAAAAAATTGTTCAGGAGGAAGATAATAATCAGAGTTCTTATAATGATAAATGATTTAAGAGGAGAAAGGACAGTGGCTCTGGGTCTTCATCTTTGAGAGATTCAGATAATAACTCTTCGAATGTCAGACAAGACTTGAGAAATACCCCATGGGGATCTCCAGCTGCTAAGCTTTGGATGAAGGCTAAGAATTTTTATCAAAAGCAAAATTCTGAGTGGGAACCTTGGGTGGATAAGCCTACAAAAGTTAACTGTGATGAACAATGTCCAGAGAAGTTGGTGGTGAATGATATTAAAGAAAAAACTGAACATGTGATAAACTCGGAAGAAAATAGAAGTAAAATGGATGAGATGGATGTTAACATTCCTTTGTGTTCTGGAATTAGGGAGAGCACAACTGATTTAGGTGTGGGAGAAGAGATAAAAGAAGGTTCCAAAAGCAAAGCTATTATGATAAGTAAAAATTATGAATCTGAAAAATGGCCATCTATCTCAGTTCCAGTTTTTAAAGAGAGAAGTTTAGAGAAGGAGGTAGGTGTGGGAGAAGAATGTAATATGATTGAAGGGTCCAAAGGCAAAGATATTATGTTAAATGCAGATTCTGAGATTTGGAGGTCTATTCCAGTTCTAGCTAACATTGAGGAAAGTTCAGAGAAAGAAGAAGTCTTTCCCATAATCCAGCCTTTGAAGTCCCTGCCTCTTGAGGATTCAAATTTCAGTTCGAAAGTGACTTTTGTCAGAAGATGTTCTAGATTTGCTGATCTTGAACTCATGACTGCTTTAGCTAGAGCCACTTCAAGAAATGCAAAGAATGCTGAGAATAGATTATCTGTCAGTGGGTCAAGTAATACTTCTTCCTCTTTGGGTTCTTCTTTTGTTCCTATTTTGTTTGAAACTTGCCCTAATATTCAGCTGCAGAGTTATGCTTCCAAATGTGCTATTATTCTTGCGCCTCAACAGGATTTTGATCCTCCAAAAAAAGTGAGGCAAATGGAGCAAGAGAGAGCTACTTCTGAGTAGACTCTGGAATATTCTCGTTGAGAAGTTAAAATTTGTTGAAATGTTGATTACATGGAATGAGGTCTGTGGTTGAGTACAAAAAGATTTAGTGTTAGAGATTTTTGTCAGTTGAATAAATTTGAAATTATTTGCTTACAAGAAACTAAATTGGATTGTTTTACTGACAATATTCTAAAAAGTTTGGGTGGTAATATGTTCGATCGAGTTTTTATACCCTCTGATGGTGCTTCTGGTAGAATTATGAATGGATGGAATAGTACTACATGGAAGAAGTTGCAAGAGAAGTCTAGTAAATATGTGTTGACTATGGTTTTACAAAATAAAAAGAATGATTTTATGTGGACTGTTTCATCTGTTCATGGTCCTCACTGTAATAGAGAGACTTCTGTATTGGCAGGAGCTTAAAGATGTTAAAAATAATTTTTTAAACTCTTGGATTGTGGTAGGAGATTTTAATGTTACTTCTAATCCTGATGAAAGAAGGAGTAAAAATAATCATAGAAAAAAAATGAAAGATTTTAATGAGGTGATCAATGAAGGAATAGATTTATAGTCCTCTTCATGGGAAAAAGTTTACTTGGTCAAATAAGAGAATATCTCCTTCTATGGCTAGACTTGATAGAGTTTTTTTTAACTCTGAATGGAAAGATATTTTTCCCTTTTCTAAACAATAGGATCTTAGTAGTCAATTATCAGATCATGCTCCTATTAGTTTTGAATGTGGAGATAATCAACATTTTGTTAAAAATTTTAGATTTGAAAAAATTTGGTTACAATCTAAAGAGTTTATAAAAGGTGTTCCTTTATTGTGGAGTTGTGCTCCTTCGAGTGATTCTGCTGCTAAGAATATGGTTGATAAACAAAAATTTATGAGGAAATGTATAAAACAATGGGTACATACCAATTTTTATAGTGTTAGACAAAAAAAGAAAGATTTTTATTGAATGATCTTTTAAATTGGGAAGTTATAGAGGAGAGTAAAGATCTGACAGATGATGAGTTGATTAAGAAAAATGATATTGTTATGCAGTTGAATGAAAGTTTAATTCAAGAAGAACAAATATGAAAACAAAGAGCTAAAGCTCATTGGCTCAAAGAGGGAGATCACAACACTGTATATTTTCATAAAATTGTTATGGGAGAAAGAGAAGTAATTTGATTTCTTCAATTACTTATAATGGTGTTGAGATAAGCTCTGAGGATGGTATAGCTCAGATTTTTTGAACCACTATAACCAGATTTATGGACATAAGGTTCCTCACAGGTACCAGCTTGATTGGGATAAGTTGTTCCATTTGACAGAGTGGGGTTCCAGTGATATTAAACAATCTTTTTTGGTGGAAGAATTTCATAAAGCTATTTTTGGTATGAATGGGGATAAATCCCCTGGTCTTGATGGTTTCCCTGCCTTATTTTTTCAAGTGTTTTAGGACACTGTAAAAGGGAGAAATTGTTTGAGGAGTTTTATGAGGGCAAATTAGAAATCAACAGACTTAATTATGCTCATATTGTTCTTATTCCAAAAAAATGAGTCTATTTCTGTTAATGATTACAGACCTATTAGTCTTCTGAATGTGATTAATAAGGTGATCAATAAAGTCCTTACTAACAGGCTGAATTCTAAGCTTGAGTTGCTCATTGATCCCATGCAATCTAGTTTTATTAAAGATAGATTCTTACTTGATGGTATAGCAACAGCTCAAGAGATTATTAATGATTGTTTTCAGAACAATAAAAAAGGAGAGATTTTATTAAAGTTAGATTTTGTGAAAGCTTATGATATGCTTGACTAGAATTTTATTCTAGATGTTCTGAAAGCCAAAAAGTTTGGTGATAAATGGGTAAATTGGGTGCATTAATGTTTAAAGGGAGGCATGTTTGCCATTAATATAAATGGAAAAACTGGAAAGTGGATAATGTCTAAAAGAGGTGTTCGTCAAGGAGATCATTTATCACCTTTTCTTTTTATCTTGACAGCAAATTCTTTTACTAGAATGTTAAATCTAGCTGTGGATTCTCATCTTATTGAAGGTTTAGGCCCTGATAATATGAACCTTAAAACTCATTGTTTACAATATGCAGATGATACACTGATTTTTTACAAAAATAACAGAGAATAGTTAACAGTTTTGAAACTGATTTTATACTATTTTAAACTAGCTTTTGGTTTAAAAATTAGTTTTACTAAGAGTGTTCTTATTGCTCTTGAGAATAATGATTTTTTACAACAAGGCTTGGCTACCATGATGAATTGTAACAGTAGTAATTTTCTCATTACCTATCTTGGTGTGTCTTTAAGACCTGGAAGGTTAAAAAAAGATGATTGGTTTCTTTTGATTGAAAAATAGAGAAAAGATTAGCTTTATGAAAAGGGAAGTCTTTATCTAGAGAGGGTAGACTAGTGTTAGTCAATTCTGTCCTATCATCTATGCCAATTTTCTGGTTATCTTTCTTTTTATTTTCTTCATGGGTTATTAAAAAAATTGATATGATGAGAAGACGATTTTTGTGGATTGGATCTTTGGATAATAAAGGGAGTTCAAATTTGGTTAAATGGGAAGAAGTTTGTAAATCAAAAATTGTGGTGGTTTGGGGGTTAAAAATTTGAAGATTATGAATAAAGCTCTTTCGAGGAAATGGCTTTGGAAATGGTTTGATGGAAAACCGGGTCTCTGGAAGCAGATTAGTTTCCATAAATATTTTGAAAAAAACCTTGGACAGAATATTTACATTCTGGAAGATTGCATCTTTCATATTTTTGAAGAAATATTCTAGTTAATACCGACAGTTTTTTATGCAGTACTCAGGTAGAGGTGGGACATGGAAATTATGCTTTATTCTGGCTTGATAAATGGTTAGGGTCATCTACTCTTGCCTCTTTATTTCCATCTTTGTTCTCTCTCACCTCATCCTCTTTTGCCTCCATTAGTAGTTTGATGAAGAATGAAAATAACTTGTGGAGATGGGAGATGCATTTTAAAAATTAGTTGACTGGTAATCTGGTGTTGCAATATTTTAATATGATGAGTTTTGTCAACTCTATTAATTTTGACCAACAGGAGGATAAAAGAAAATGGATATGGGAAGCTAAAAAGGTTTTTACTATGAATTTTTTTTATCATTTTCTTATTGATGGAGGATTAAGATATGAATGTGCAAATCTATGGGATCTTCCTATTCCTTTAAAAGTTAATTTCTTAGTTTGGTTGGCTCTAAGAAACAGCTTGAATACAAAAGATGTTTTGGAAAAAAAAAAGGTGTTCATTTAGAGATGACATGTTGCTTATGCTCAAAGGTGGATGAAGATCATACACACTTATTTCTTAATTATTAGTTTGTATACTCAATCTAGAGATCCATTCAATTTAAGTTGAAGACTAATGATGATTTTAAAATGAATTCTTTGAAGGAGGTATGGTTAAACTGGAGTAGTAGTAATGTTGGGGAATCTAGAATGAAGAAGAATGTTTTCATTTGCTCTCTTATTTGGTGTGTGTGGCAGGAAGGCAATGACAGATTATTCTCTAATAAATAGAAGAGATCTCTTGTCCTTTTGAACAAAATAGTGACTTATTAAACCTTTTGGTTAGGTTCTAAAGAGATCTTTGCTCGAGCTGCTAGATTGCAAGAAAGAAGAAGAAAAAGAGCTGCGGAGAGAAGTCAAGTTGCTCAAATTGCTGAAGCTGAAGACATTGACTTTTGTGGTTAGTGTGATTCAGTTGGAATAAAGAATTCAAAAAGAAAATTTTGTGTTTGCTGTTTATTTGGAAAAACGGTTTTAGTTTTTAAAAGTCTTTTTTACTTGTTTGGGGTAATTTCAGTGATATGTATAGGGGTGATGTTGTTCTTGGTATGTAGTTTTTGATTTGAACTTTAGTGCATACTCTTGGTTGGGAGTATGCTCTATATTTGTAACAACCAGTTTTTGTTAATTTAGCTGGCTGGAATATCTTGACGATATTCCATCCTTTTTCTCAAAAAACTTGATCATGAAATCAGTGCCGTTTGATAGTTACAAGATTAATGAGACAAGTATGCATAGTTGTATACCAACAGGATAAAAAAACGGAACCAATGACGTGATGCTTAGAAAATTAAAAAAAAAATCAAGAAAAAATCATTTTACACGCTACATACATAATAATAGAAACAATGGTTATTGAAATTAAGGAAATAAATATTCATCAGGTTAGGCTGGACTCTATGGACTTGAATACACTGAAGCATGACTGTCAACCTTCAATAAAAGGGATCAAATAAATAACAAAGAGAAAACAACAAACCTGGCTTCTTCATGATGTATAACATTTAGAAAGAGCCAAGATTCAAGCTTTAGGCCCCTTCTAGTTAAGACACAGATGAATGCTAAACCAACAAAACAAATAAATAAAGCTACAGCATAACCTGATAGACTAAATCCCCCAATTATAGGTCAGTGTGCTATTAAAGAATGTCATACTTTTTCACAGGCTCAAAACATAAGATGAACATTGTATACGAAAAATAATAAATACAGACAAATTCAAGGCAAAAGTTTGAGAACTTTATACCATAATCTGAGGTGAATAAGCATAAGATTCCTAGGTAACAACCACCAGCATAATAGAAGTCAAGAGAATCGCAACAACTTGAAAACATGAGTTATACTGGTATACAATCTGTTTGATGAGGAGCAGGTAACAATTTGGAGGTAAATATAATAGGATAAATCCCTCATGCATAGCCTTCAGTTGCAACTATCACCCCTCAAGTTGTTTAATTATCGGCATTTATGGCCCCTGGTGCTGGCACTTGAGAAGGGTAAATTGGAGATAACCCTCTCTCTCCCCAATGGTGCAGGGGTGATAAATGCTAAAAGATGAGTCAAGGGATGATAAGTTCCTAAAGAAGGTACAGATGGAGGGCGTTTATCTGCAATCTACCCAATATCAGAAGTACAGAGAGCATGTTGATATATCAAAACTGAGAAGTCATCTATATTCTCATGGCAGTTATGATATCAACATGGAACTCTTTCAGCATAGCTCTGAGTTATTTGAGGGCATACTGACTAGAAAGTATCGGCCTTTCATTTGTTACAGTATGATCCTTGATTCTCATTTATCATCCATTAAGCTCACTAATTTACTGCGTCCTATCAATTCTTTAACAAATTTCTAACTAAGTCAAGAGGTTATCGCCTTTTTATTTCTCATTTAGACCGAAGGCTACCGGTTACTCGACCAATATACCTCACCTCCTAATTCAACATGTTTGTATGTAATGTGTGGTCTTCCTATGTTAGGCGGGCATGGGTTTTGTAACTACACCAACCCCAAAATAATATCTTCACTAAGCAAGAAAAACTAATTAACCTCTGGCTAACGAGAAGTTAATCAAAAACCAAAGCAGAGCTCCACTAGATACTCATCTCTACTAACGCATTGTATGGTACCTGCATTTATTAGGGCAATAAGTCCATAAAAAAACAAAAATATGCTTACTCTTCTTATCTTCTACTATTACTTGCGGAACCAATACCCGCTGTGGCATTTCTACAAACAGCAAGCAGGCGTCGTATAAGTTCATGCGTCTAGGTGTAGATTTCTATATGACAACTGCTGAGATGAACCAATTCTATAACGAGTTACGACCGTATCGAATTCTCTACGGAAACTGAGACAGGTCAACTCTTGAACGGAGGCAGGGATCTAAAACTCAATTAAATACGAGTTTTCGTGAGATTGGTACCTGGGAGGGATTGAAGAACTCCGCGACGAGATGCTGGGCCGAAAAATGCGAGGCCCGCTAACGATCGCTCTGGGATGCTGCTAAAGGCCCACAAGTAACAAACGGGTCGCTGTAAGGCCTGAATCCGAATCCGTTGACCGCATGTTCGTCTACGTATAATGCTCTTAAGATCCGAGTTGTTGTGTTCAACTCGGGTTATCCATCTATTATATTACTCCAGTTCATCACGTTAACATCTTCTTAATTTATCTGGATCCTGTGCCATGCTTATCTGCTGCTCTTTCACGTTTGACTTGAACATAACTGATATAGATCGTGATTTATAATGAACTCATAGATGTAGACATTTTTCATGGCCTAATTGCATGATAACATAGTACTATAAATGGTGTAGGTGACGGACCAGTACAAAGTGTCACCTCAAAATTACAAAATCTATACATTAGACTTTTATTTAATTCATTTATTTTATCTATTTCTCCATGGCAACAAAAAGATTGAATAATGAAGAACTGTTTATTCGATCCACATTGTTGATTTGGATTGGGATAGTTGTCCATAAATCCGGCACTCTTAAATTGGGACCTGAACTCGGATTTTATGATTAAAGCTCCTGTAACATTACAATTTTTTTTCCTTCCTACGACCGGATACCATTACCGATACCGGTCTATAAATCAGTAAATTCTTTCCTTCCTTGTATCCCATATAATCTTCTAGTTTAAGGATTTTAACTTAGCTAATTCTCATATTATGATCTAGTTAACTAAGTCATAGCATGCATACAAACTTAACATGTAAACCTAAACCAATCATGCTTTAAACTTTGATTAGAGATAACACAATTGTTAAATACCTAATTTGAAACCCTCTAATTAACATAATTTTTTAATTTGGTCAGCCATGTTAGTGGTATGATTTTACAATTTAAACCCTCAAAAAGCTCATAATTGCAAGAAATTTGTGCATGAGGAAGAAAAAGCTAGTCAAACACTCAACCCTTCACATCTCTTATTCTTCCAAGATAATCTCATTATTTCTCCCTCTCTCTCACTCTAAATCTGGCCCGCTATCTAGACAACAATAATCCTTCTTTATTCCCTCATTCTCATTCATTTCTTTCACCCCTAAACCCCTTGCTTACCTTGCAGAAGAAGAGGGAGCTCAAAGATAGTCAAGAAAGGGTTCATTGAAGCTTGGACAGGGTGGAAAGAGTGTTCTAAGGTATAAACTCCAAAAAAAAATCTTTCATTCTATCAGTTAGAACTGAGTTAAATCGATAATTATAGTTATATTATACTTGGGGCCTTGCGTGTAACATTTTAGGGCTTCCATGTCAATTAGATCTTTTTGAAATAGAATTTCGTACAGAAATTTCTAGCAAGATACCCTATTAGTAAAAAGATCATAACTTTCTTTGTATATATCTAAATGCAGATATTCTTTCTGTTTTAGAAACGATACTTCTGTAGCTTTCTTTTGAGACCTCTTTTGTGTAATTCTAATATCAATTACTAGTTCAAAACTATAGTTAAACATAATGCATGTGTCTGAAATAGTTTGCCTGAGTTATGTCCATTGTTAAGTTTATAAATCTTAATATATATCATGCATGCATGAAATTATTTCTATTTTCCCAAAACTAGACTCAATCATCTTTCTGTTGGCTTAAGTTTAAATTAATTTGGATAACGTTTGATAAGTCTAAGCCTAGTTTAATAGATAGTATATGCACTGACAATTCCAGTCTGTCCCCCTTGTGTTTTTTTGCATGTAACATGCATTATAAAAATTAAAGTTTGATGAAACTCATGAGATTTGGAAGCTAATCCATCATATTACTTATATACCAAATGTAAGCTCATTTTTATAGTGCTAAGTACCTAAAATAAATTATTCATTCTAAATAGCAATCTCTGTTTTTCTGCTACAATTTTTATAGATGTAGTTTGCTGATAGCATAACTCTTACTATACATTATGCATTGATGCAAAATTTTTATATTCTGAAAGTAGACTCATATTAGAATCATTTGGAACTAGTTTCATGCATTTTAGATATCAATTGCTCTACCTTCCATTCACCCCAAACTGCTACATGTACACTACTTTTACTGATGTGCATATTAGAGATATTGGATGTAGTCATCTAGAGTGTAGCTTATACTATGATATAAGTTTTAAGTTAGAAAGATTATAAAACACATAGTGTTTAGTATCTCACGTGGGTATACATGTATATGTATATAGGACAGAGAACCTTGGATTCATTCTTAGGCCGAACGGATCCCAGCATAATCTGTAGGTAACATTTCATTATCTTCTCTCAAGTCTTGAGAATTCGATTGATTACTTCTTGAAATTCCTGTGAGTTATTTTCCCATGCTAAGTTGTATATCTTACCACTTTCGTAATATTCCTATTTGATTCACTTCATGTGTGGGATCTTTGTTGATTACTTAATCACTGCTATCCTAATGCTGTTTATTTCAGTTTTATACCTTTGATATCCTTGAATGATTATATTGCAGCAATTCAACTTGCTTTGATGATTTGATTATTGATAATGATAGTATTCCTTTTTTTTGTTGATTATTTCTAGTCTATATTCATGGATTATGCATTGTGTGAAGTAAACTTCACCGGTGGGTGGAAATAATAATGGGTCCCAGTGGGGATAATGCCTTATGTGAGGATGCTCACTGGTGGATGCATAAAGGTGTTCGCGGGAAAAATCAAATCTTTCTTCATTGCTGATTCCGTTACACTCTTAAATAACAACTTTTTGTGTTACAAAGATCCGGTCTTTTTATAAGAGCCGGTTACAACGAAAATCAAAGAAAATAAAGAAAAATTACAACTTTCCTTATTTGTCGAACAGATCACGAGTTCCTGTTATCCGGTCACTCGCTTTGTGGGTTGTTTGCCTGCGCCGATGGTTATTCCGTTGACCACCGCGAGATCTGGATCCAAGCAGATCTACGACGTATTACGGGTATTATCCTACCAAGGAGATAATAGCCGGGAGGGATCGTTTCACCAAGGAAACGACCGCTCGAATCTCGGGATCAAAGAACCAAGCTTTGATCCGGAGTATAGCGACGTAGATCTGAGGATTAGATTTCTTCGAACTCCTGCCTTGTTTGATGCGGGGGCTCGCCAAGAACTGAATCCGAGTGTCTAAGTCTTCAAGCCTTCAAAACTCCGAGGTGAGGTCACAATCCGGCAGAGTTTCGGCTCTTCAGAAGTTCCTCCCAAAAGTCCTCCCAAATGAACGAACCCATGGCCTATTTATAGGCACCCAGAACTGTGCCCGTGCACAGTTCTGGGCCTAGCCACCCATGGGTGGCTCGGCCTTGGCCGAGCCACCCTGGGGTGGCTCGGTTTCGGCCGAGTCCCCCGGGTGTTGTTCGTTTCGTCCGTTGTTCTGTTGTTTTGTCCGAGATTTGCTTCGTGGCTAATCTGGACTTTGATTCGGTTGTGTGGTCTTGATTTGGTAGTAAATCCGCCTCGGTGTTTGAGTTCAAGTCCGTTTTGTTGTTTGGACGACTCGTTGACTTTCCGAACCGTTGGATTGGTTCCACATGCGAACATATTCCGTTGCTTGTGTGCCTCGTCGCCTCGAACGTCCGTTGATTTGTCGAATCATCGTGCTGAGCTATGTTAAGGGACCTATAGGCAATTTTATACGCCTACAGATACCCCCTCCAAAGTGTTCCAGCCTCGTTCTTTTATAAAAGAGTCTGGAATACTTTGGATATGATTGCCCCTACCCTTTGTCGGTGTAACGGGACCTGGAAATGACCTTTGTTCTGTATTCCTTCACTCCTTCAGGCTATTCGGTGCTTTGTCGAATGTCTGTAAGGATTCCGGTGCTGCATTTATTGTCTGACCGTTGTTGGAATTTGAACTTGAAGTCGATTCCTGATTTTCCAATCTTTTAGCTCGTGTTTGTTGGTTCGACGTACAACTAACGCTCGATTGTTGGCGTTGAGTCTTCATTTGTGACGCGTTGTCCGGCGTCGTGTTATTGAGTTATCCTTAAGAATATTTTTAGAAAAATATTCTCCAGGAACTTCTCAATAAACATAGGGAATAGTTTATACTCGTATACCTTATTGGAGTATTTCCGTGCCCAAAATGAGCTGAACCGGCTTGAAAAATGAGCCAAAAAAGGCAGTAATTTGGCTCAGAAATTCTTCCGCTCCTTCTGGATGTGTGGGAGAGACAGGGGTAAACCAAGGATGAGACCCTCAGTTGATTTGAAGTCGTTTCGATGTTCGATTCAACCCCATTTGGACTGATTTGGACTGGTCCGGTCCGGTTCAACTTGGTCCGGTCTGGTTCAACTTGGCCCACCCTATAAAAGGGGTTTCTTTCTTTTTTTTTCCTTTTTCTCTTTTCTTTTCCTCCTAGGGCCGGCCGACCCCCCCCCCCCTTGGTTTATGATTTTTTTCGTGTCCCTCGAGCACCCTTTCTCCCTCAAACCTTGATAGTTGTCTCAGATCTAGGCTTCCTTTTGATCTTGGACTGAAAGATCCCTCAAAAAACCATTTTTTAGAATTCCTCTCAGGCCCCTCGAACGCGTGGCTCAAGTTTCCTTAAAGATCTCATCTTTATTGGATCTCGAGCCTTTCTTCAGGTAAATCTTCCACAATCTTGATCTTTTTCATGCTCAATTCAATTTATGCATTTGTGGGATCGTATGTGAGGGTTGAGGGTGTGATTTGACGCCTCGAGATAATCTTTCAGGGGGTAAAAATTGCAATTTTGAGGGGTTTTTATGTAAAAATTAGGGCTGAAATTATTTTTTGAATCTAACCCCTTGAGTTATTTTGCAGGTCATCATGTCTCGTGCCCCGAGAGGTCGTTCCCCTGCTGTGTCGGTTGATGGCGCGCCTCCCTCTTACGCTGGTGAGGTACTTTTTTGCAAATAAACCCTCTTTCTTAGAAATTTGTAAACTGATCCTTCTTACCCCCACGTTGTTCTCCTTGGTGAGGCAATCGGGAAGAGCCTTGATTCTCCTTGGTGAGGATCGACGCTTTTTGGCATGTTTGGGAATTTTGCAAATTAGCCCCTTTTTTCTTGAAAATTTGCAAATTGGTCCTTTTTACCCCACGTCGTTCTCCTTGGTGAGGCAATCGGGAAGAGCCTTGATTCTCCTTGGTGAGGATCGACGCTTTAAAGATATGTTTTGCTTGGTCAAAACCATATCTCAAAAATAAAGGGGGCGATTTGACGCTACATTGCGCTTTATAAGGCAGGGATATGTTGTCGACATACCATGTTTTGTGATTGCACAATGTGGTCAAATCGTCTCACCCTTTATAAGGCAATGACTCTATCTTAGCTATTTGTAAGATGAGTTCAATTTCCTTTTATAATTGAGACTAATCAGTGTTTAACTGTTTATTTTGCAGTGGGATACCCTTCTGGATCATTCTCATCCCACGCAGTATATGGGCGTCGTGGCGAGTATTACTCGACCTCTGACGATCTTTCCCCTATACCAGTTACTCCTCAGTTTGCTTCGGGCATATCGACTGAGGTTGCCCAAGTGGTGAGGGAAGGTGGGCATCGAGCTATTCGCCAGCTGATTACAGATGCGCCTTTTGTGAAGGACGCCAGCTCTACTCAGCCTCTTCGGAAGAGCGATTTCTTATTTGGTGATTCTGTCGACGACCCAGAAGCTGTATTTATTGATGCTGAGCAGTGGCTTCATAAGACCGGCAGTGGCTTCATATACTTGCCGGAGATTCCTCGGCATCGCTCATTGACTGAGCTCAGGCGTCAGGCTGTGACACGGGAGATGTCGTGGCGCTTGACGGAGGATCATGAGAGTGTCCATTGCGGCTATGTCACTCATCAGGCAGTTCCTGGCTCGAGTAGGAGTCATATCACCGGATTGCATCCTGGAGTGTTAGGGCTGGATGCACCACCACGTAACGAATTCCTTGCCACCGCTTCTACCTTGAGGAATCGCCTCGCTTCTCTAGGACGGGAGATGCCTGCGACGCGTCACAGGATTTATGGTTGGGTCCATTCTTTAGACAAGTTTTGGTGGACCCGCATGACGACGTACGTATTGAGCCGATGGGGCGAGGAGTTGCACGCTTGCGGTTTGTATGCAGCCGTTCGTGCCACCATGTATGGCTTGCCTGTCAGTTTGAGGCATTTCTGTGCTTTGTTCGAGCTATATAATCCAGACTTGAACACTTTTCTGACCTGGCAGGGGGAGTTGGGCTTGGCTCTTCACGAGATGCACAGGATTTCTGGCTTGCCCATGGGACAGATGCTATACCAGGAGTACTTTTCCTCTAATCATGAATTGGACCAGTTGAAGGATCGTATGCCCGATCGCTATGAGACTCTATGGGATCTTACTTGTCACTATCACATTGCTTTGGCACAGTCTGAGCCTTTAGCAAAGAGGACCAAGGCATCTGTGAGTCTGAAGCAGTTTGCCAATTATTTGTTCAAGAATCTGGAGAGCAGTTCTGGCGAGGATATTTATGAGTTGGGCACACTCACTCCTTCAGAGGTGAACAGTCTACTGAAGAAGATTGACGCTCACTCTTACACTACTAGCAGTCCTGAGGGTGGCTTTCCTGCAAAGACCAAGTTTAAGTCATTCTTGTGGCATGCTACCGCACCGATTCGACCGATGACTCTTCTTGCCGGCTTTCTTGCTATCTGGTTAAAAAAGTGCGTGGTTCCATATCAGTCTGGCGACGCCTTGCCCTTGGAGGTACTTTACCCAGCAGTTCAGCTCGCCTATAAGAAAGAACTCTCACTTCTTCCGGTGATGGTGGCTAACATCCATCGAGGACTTCGACAGCTTTCCAGTGCCTTCACACGGAAGGAAACTGATTTGCCAGGTCAGATTCCCACTCTTAAGGTGGAGCTTCCGTACGCTTATTTGATGGCTTGGTTCGTCCTTCACCGCTCGGATATGATGTCGGTACCGAACACCATAGACCACTCTGTTCCACTGTTACAGTTGCTTGAGAATGGCAGGTGGGAGGGACGCGGATTTTCTGATGTCAGACAGAAGCTGCAGGTCCACAAGTGTTGGGCATTTTCCACTTGTTTTCCGCAGTTCTCCGGCCGATACGGCGAGTGTTTGATAGATGAGGAGAGGCCGAGAGAGTATCGGACTCACTTAGACATCGGCTGCTTCAACTGGCTGGTGAATATTAGGCCCGGCTATCTGACTTTCCGGGTGAGGGATCAGTGCTTCATAGAGCCATATCTACCCTGCCGATTCGCTCGCCAGTTTGGCTATGATCAGCTTTACGTCGGGAATCCTCGTCAGCAGCTTCGGACCCATAGTGGTTTGGTAGATGGTCTCCGTGCATGGTTGTGGACCGTGACTGGCTGTACTGGTGCTAAGTTCAGCCTCCCGAGTGCTGATCGGCAGTTGAACCTCACTTTCTTGAGCTGCAAGTGCTTGTTAGCAGCCAACAAGACTATCCCTGTGAAGCCGATTGCGGAGCTAGAGGCTGAGGAAGCTTCTCAGGTTGATTCCCGTAGGATTCGGGAAAACGCTCGGGCACAGAGGGTACGGAACAAGACTCGTCGGATTGATGAAGAGGGACGGAGGACCTTTCATTCTACAGACGAAGTTTCAGGCGGAGACCCTGAAGATTATGAAGACTTTTCCGAGCGAGGTTTGTGATTCATCTTTTCCTTTTATCTTCCAGAAGTATTGAAACTGACTATGGTTTGATGTTTCAGGGACCACGGTTGATCAGGATGAAGAATTCCGTCCTCCTCCTCAGGCGAGACCTTCGATCCCCACTGCTAGGCGGAAGAGATTGGCCCGCAAACCTCGTGTGGCTTCACGAGCATCTGATATGGATTTGGCTGGTGATGATCCTGCTAATGACGGAGGTAACATCTACCCTGAAACCATCCTCTTGATTATTCTGAACATTGACTCATGCTTTTCCCTTCTCTATATAGGAGAACGTGGAGAGAGCAAGATGAGCCCTGATCCCGTTCCTATATCTCCTGGTGAGTCTGACCCCCTGCCTCAGGTGGAAAGATCTACAGGAGTTGCTGACATCGCGGAGAGTGTCAATGTAGGACCTGATCCCGTGAATCCAGGTACATCTAACACTGGCAATGTATTTTTTAGATGACGCACAAAGGAATTTGTGCATCGTCTAATTGTTTCTGTATTTCTTGCTCCTTCAGATGACCTGCAGGAGGCGAATGAGGATTTTGGAAATCAAGAGGCTAATGCACCTGTGCAAGGTAACTCCTTTTTATTGGTTGTAGTCTCTTCATTCTTCTTTGACACTTATATTCTCTTGTGTCAGACTTCTCGATTGATGATTTTGACGAGGGAGGCTTGTTTGCGGACACTCCTATGCTGAACTTCATGTATAGCTCACCCCAGATTGATGACCAGTTACCTGGGGATATGTTTTCTGAGTCCACATTTGCTAACAATCCCGAGGATGGTTCCCTTGAAGGTATGTGCCTCCTTCTGAGTTGATTATAGGACTAGCCAATCTTGACTAGTGCAGCTATAATGTAACGCCTCTGCGAATTTCGTTTTGAATTTGACAGGAGCTTTTGTTGAGAAGGACCCTATTGAGCCGGTTGCGAGACCAACTACACCAGTTGATGCACCTGCAGTCGTTACACCTTCACCACCCCCAGCGGCTCAAGGGGAAGAAGGTATAAGTCAACTCATTGAGGAGCGCTATTCTCTTTTTTTTATTAAGACTTTTGACGGACTTCTCCCTTTTTTGTGTAGGGCGTTCTTCTCGTCTTCATGTCCTAGTGAAGGAGTTGTTATCTGACGACGATCCCGACAAGGTCGTCATCTGTATAGAAGTTCGCTCCTTCTTCTCCTTCGTGAATGCTATGATTGGCAAACTCTTCCACGGAGGACTTTCACTTCACCAGTTTAAACCTCTCCTTAATTCCAGAGTCAATTTGATAAGGACTAGATCATCCTGAAGCTCAATCTCCGGTGCATCCAACACTCGCTGCTGCTCCTCGTCATGCAAGTGCTTCTTGAGCATAGAAATGTGGAATACATTGTGTATACTAGACATAGAAGCTGGAAGATCTAGTCTGTATGACACAGCTCCAATGCGCTCCAAAATCTGAAATGGTCCAACATACCTCGGTGCAAGCTTCCCTCGCCTCCCGAATCGCTGCACGCCTTTCATAGGCGACACCTTCAGCATAACCAAATCCCCAATCTGAAACTCGAGGGGTCTTCGTCTCTTATCTGCATAGCTCTTCTGCCGACTCTGAGCGGCTAGAATCCGCTCCCTGATCAAGGCTACCTTCTCAGTAGTCTGCCTTACTAACTCTGGCCCAAGCATCAAGCTGTCCTCCGGCTCGGCCCAACATATCGGTGATCTACAGGGTCTCCCATATAATGCTTCATACGGGGCCATACCGATCGTCGATTGATAACTATTGTTATAAGCGAACTCTACCAGTGGAATATGATCCTCCTAACTGCCGTGGAAGTCAATGACACATGCCCGCAACATGTCCTCCAACACCTGATTCACCCTCTCTGTCTGACCATCCGTCTGTGGGTGGAATACACTGCTATAAGATAGCTTGCTGCCAAATGAGTCATGGAAACTCCTCCAAAAGTGTGAAGTGAAAACTGATCCTCGATCCGACACAATCGTGTCTGGTACTCCGTGAAGTCGAACTATCTCCCGAATGAAGATCCTCGCATTGGTCTCGGCTGTATAGGTGGTCCTCACTGGAATAAAATGTGCTGACTTCGTCAACCGGTCTACTATCACCCAGACTGAATCATTCCCCTTCTTCGACTTCGGCAACCCCACGATAAAATCCATAGAAATATCTGCCCACTTCCACTCCGGAATAGGCAAAGGCTGAAGGGTCCCTGCGGGTCTCTGATGCTCTGCCTTCACCTGCTGACAGGTAAAACATCTAGCCACAAAATCTGCAATCTCTCTCCGCATACCACTCCACCAGAAACGTCTCTTCAGGTCCTTGTACATCTTGGTAGTCCCTGGATATACTGTGTACCGAGTACGATGTGCCTCGTCAAACAACTCCCTCTTCAGCTCTGAACTAGCTGGCATGACCAACCTACCCTTCATCCGTAGGCCTCCATCTGCTCCAACGGTCCAATCAGCCTTAGGCTCTTTGGAGATCTCCCCCTTACGGGTTTGAATCCAAGAGTCCTCCAACTGTGCCCTGACAACCCTGTCACTCCAAGATGGCTGCACTGACATAGCTCCCAAAAACGCACTGGTTCCTCCAATCTCGGGTCTAAAATCAAACTGGCTAAGAGTGATAAGGTCTCTATGCAAAGAACACCTCAAAGCCGCAATCCGATGTCGACGCTTCCTACTCAAGGCATCTGCTACGACGTTCGCCTTCCCTGGATGATACTGAATCGCGAACTCGTAGTCCTTGATGAACTCAATCCACCTCCTCTGTCTCTGGTTGAGTTCCTTCTGAGAAAAGAGATACTTCAGACTCTGATGGTCTGTGAATAGCTCGAACTGCACTCCATACAAATAGTGCCTCCATGACTTCAGTGCAAACACCACTGCTGCTAACTCCAAGTCATGAGTGGGATAGTTCTGCTCATGCACCCTCAACTGCCGTGAGATATAGGCTACCACCCTCTGGGTCTGCATCAATACGCCTCCTAGGCCTGCCAATGATGCATCCGTGTACACCACGAATGTCCTGTCGCTGCTCGGAATAATCAGAACCGGCGCTGTAGTCAACTTAGCCTTTAAGATATCAAAGGCCTTCTGGCACTCCATGCTCCATATGAACTGTACACCCTTCTTCGTAAGGTGTGTAATCGGCGTCGCAATCTTCGAGAAGTCCTGAATGAACTTCCTGTAATATCCAGCTAAACCCAGAAAGCTGCGAACCTCTGTCACCGTCTTCGGTGGCTCCCAATCAAGAACTGCCGTGACCTTAGCCGGGTCCACTGCTATGCCCTCTCTGCTGATGACGTGGCCAAGAAATCTGACTTCTGAAAGCCAAAATTCACACTTGCTGAACTTAGCATACAGCTGATGCTCCTGGAGGGTCCTCAACGCTATCCGTAGATGCTCCTCGTGCTCTGCCTCCGATCTCGAGTAGATAAGAATATCGTCGATAAAGACGATCACAAACTGATCTAAAAAGGGACGGAAAACCCGGTTCATCAAATCCATGAATACTGCGGGTGCATTGGTCAATCCGAATGGCATGACCAAGAACTCGAAGGATCCATATCGAGTAAGAAAAGCGGTCTTGGGAATATCCATCTCCCGAACCCGCAACTGATGATAGCCAGAACGAAGATTAATCTTTGAGAAATACTGCGCTCCCTGCAGCTGGTCAAACAAGTCATCAATCCTAGGTAGTGGGTACCTATTCCGGATTGTGACCTTGTTCAACTCTCTATAATCTATGCATAACCTCATACTACCGTCCTTCTTCTTCACGAAGAGGACCGGTGCGCCCCACGGAGAATGACTCCGGCGAATAAAACCCTGAGCTAACAACTCGTCCAACTGGGTCTGCAGCTCTCTCATCTCAGCTGGTGCCATGCGATAGGGTGCGCGGGATATAGGGGCTGTGCCTGGCTGCAACTCAATACAAAACTCAACCTCTCTCACAGGAGGTAACCCAGGTATGTCCTGAAAGACATCCTGAAAATCTGAGACAACTCTAGTCTCCAATAACTCGGCTCCCTGATCCCGTCGCAGCACCTCCTCGATGTACGCCAGAAACGACTCCGCAAATCGGTTGCCCTGAGAGGTGGCTACAATCAACTCGGACCC
>BQKN01000491.1:531512-556223 GCA_022839385.1 Asparagus kiusianus | reverse complement strand
GGTACATTGGCTCCAGCGAGGTCAACCGAATCCAAGTGGATCCGGGTTCCGCTGTGAGTATTATGCCACTTCGCCTAATGCACAGCCTTGGCATTCCAGTCAGCAAGTTGGCATCTACGGGCACAGTCATTTACGGATTCAACACCAGCGGGTCAAGACCTTTGGGGAAAATCCGGATAAAGTGCCAGATGGGCGATCTGAAAACGGAGGTCACGTGCTACGTGATTGATGCTGAGACATCCTATAACTTACTATTGGGTCGGCCTTGGATCCATAGTAATGTTATAGTTCCCTCCACCTTACATCAGTGTCTGAAATATGTCGACACTGATGGAAGGGTTAGGACGGTGGTCGCGGATAAGCAACCATTTAAAGGGTATGAGAATTACTTCACAGATTCTCTCCTTTATGGTAATGAATCCGATACGGAACCATCGATCCAGGGCACGGACAGCGGAGAAGAAGCTGATTCCGAGGCCGGATTCGATTACAATGGTGGTTTTGTTCTAAATGACATTGTACCCTTTGTAATCAATCTCGACGACGCACAGTCGTCAGATGGCGGTTGTAACTGGCAACTTGCCGATATTGAAATAAATCATGATTTAGAGTATTCTTTGTCTCTTGATGATGCGATAAAGGGATTATACGATAATCCCGAATTATGTATGCCGCTCCGATCATCTTATGTAACGAAGAAGCGTCTCCAGCATTCTTTCGGAACAACTCGGATTATTCCTGCCAAAACAGGAGGACAAAAAGAAGTGATTTATGGTAAAGGAGAAAATCTTCCATTGCCAGATCATTTCCTAAGAGAAGATGAAGATGATGACAAGTCTGGTCTGCACTTATCTAAGTATAGTCCGGAAGCACGCGTGCTCATGGAAAAACAAGGGTACGACTTTACACTCGGAGAAGGTTTATACTTCGATCGAGGTTCCCGTATCCCAGTCAAAACGGCATATGTCCCAAAAGGGAAACCGGATAATTATTACCGTCACAAGAGAGGCCTAGGCTATGTCTCATCAGATGACGAATGTGGTTGGCAAATCATCGATCAAATTGCTAACAAAGCTAAGGATGGGTACTTGCCAGACTCTTCAGCTGAGGATTCCGACACAAGTTTGAGAGAAATGTTCAAGACCTTGATGTCGAACATGACTACAGCTAATCCGTCTACGATGGAGGACGATGATCAAATGTCAACGTGGGAGGACCCATGGGTTCATCACCTGAACATGCAATATGGTGATAGGTTCGAACAAAGAGAGCCACCCACCGAAGACGAAGTAGTCCAAATTAATATGGGCGATGAGGCCAATCCAAAGCCCATATTCATCAGTGGTAGTCTTCCCCCAGATGAAAAGGAGGAATTAATTACCTTGATCAGAGAGTACATTGATGTCTTCGCCTGGAACTATGAAGACATGCCAGGGCTTGACCCCAATGTGGCAATGCACCACCTCGACATCAAGCCGGATGCCAAACCTGTCAAGCAACAGCAAAGACGATTTCGTCCGCAGATTATGGAAGCCATCGAGGCAGAAGTTAAGAAGTTGATCGACTCAGGATTTATCCGAGAGGAGCAACATCCAGACTGGCTAGCCAACATCATTCCCGTCATGAAGAAAAACGGTAAAATCAGGATTTGCATCGACTTCAGGAATTTGAATGAAGCATGTCCAAAAGATGATTTTCCTCTCCCGATCACGGATGTCATTATTGACAATACATGCGGATTCGAGAGAATGTCCTTCATGGACGGCTTTTCGGGATATAATCAAATCAAGATGCACCCGGATGACGAGAAGCATACAGCATTCAGAACGCCCCTCGGTGTCTTCTGCTACACGGTGATGCCGTTCGGTCTGAAGAATGCAGGTGCTACATACCAACGAGCGATGACTAAGATTTTCCAGAAACACCTCAGGAAAACGGTTGAATGCTACGTCGATGATCTGGTGGTAAAAAGCCGCAACAAAGAAGATCACATCAAGGACTTGAGAACGATGTTTGATCTTATGCGGAGTCATCAGTTGAAGATGAATCCCACAAAATCCTTCCTCGGAATGTCCAGCGGAAAATTCCTTGGATTCGTCGTCACCACTAAGGGTATACACATTGACCCAGACAAGGTAAAAGCGATAAATGAATTGCAACCCCCGAGGAATTTAAGAGAACTTAGAGGATTGCAAGGGCGTTTAGCCTACATCAGGCGGTTCATCTCGAATCTTTCCGGGAAGTGCCAACCATTTTCTAAGCTAAACAAGAAGGGCGTGTTATTTATTTGGGATGACGCTTGCCAAAAAGCATTTGAAGATATCAAAGCATATCTGATGAATCCCCCTGTTCTTGTCGCACCAAAATCAGGTAAACCGTTCTTGATTTACATCAAGGCGATGAACCATTCGATAAGTGCTTTATTAGCACAAGACGATGATAATGGTCACGAAAAGGCAGTCTATTACCTAAGTCGGACCTTGATAGGCGTCGAGTCTCGATACCCGATGATCGAGAAAGAATGTCTCGCACTGGTGTTCGCGGTACAGAAGATGCGACATTACTTGGTTGGCCAGACGATTTACATCATCGCTAATGTTAATCCGGTACGGGTATTCATGACTCAACCGGGTTCGATGAATTGGCGGTTAACAAAGTGGGCCCTTCTCTTGTCCCAATATGATTTGCACTTCAAACAGCAGAAGTCAGTCAAAGGACAAGCAATTTGTGATCTTCTGGCGGCAAATCCGACAACAGATACGGTTGAAGTGTATGATGACTTGCCAGACGAAACCCACGAGGTTAACACCACATCACATCAACAAGTATGGTAATTATACTTTGATGGTGCTTCGAGAGCAGTTAATAAGGCAGTAACCCCTGGATGTCCGAAAGTCACCTCCGGAGTTGGAGTGGTCTTAGTTTCCCCAGGGAAACACGTGATGCCTCGAGCTTATTCACTGACGAACCCATGTTCTAATAACGTAGCCGAGTACAATGCGCTCCTCATTGGACTCAGTTTCGCCAAAGAGCTGGGGGTCGAATATCTCGAAGCCTTTGGAGATTCTTAATTGATCGTCAACCAAGTTCGTGGAGAGTATGAGGTCAGGAACCCAGACCTGATTCCGTACCACCAGGAGGCCGTCAGAATGGCAGATTCTTTTGAAGAATTCTATATCGAATATATCCCGCGTCTCCAGAACGCTTATGCGGATGCATTGGCAGCCCTAGCAGTATCACTCGCGCAACCGCCCGAAACTGAACTGCTAGTCACAGTAAGATCACACCAACTCTGCATACCCATATACGATATGGAGGTTGAAGAGGAGGATGATAAAAACGAGAACGCCAAAGAGGTGAACTCAACCCAGATCGGGTCTGAGTCCCGAGATTGGCGTTTTCCCATTATTGATTACGTCCAATACGGCATTTTACCAGAAGACGCAAAAGAAAAAGAATCTATTCGCCGAAGAGCTCCGTGGTTCTTTTACAATACCGAGACCCGTACGCTATATCGCCGGGGGTATGATGATTTGCTTCTCCGATGCCTTTCGAACGAAGAAGCAAAAGAAGTTCTTAAGGAAGCACATGAAGGAGAATGCGGTGCGCATCAGCCTGGTCCCAAGCTGTATGATCGAATCAGAAGAATGGGATATTTCTGGCCAACGATGGTTCGTGACGCGATCGAGTACGCCCGAGAATGTCATGCTTGTCAAGTGCATGCAAATTATATGCACCAACCTCCGGAGCGATTACACACATCAACTACGTCTTGGCCATTCGAGACATGGGGTATGGATATTGTCGGTCCTATCTTTCCTCCTTCAGTCAAAGGTGATCGATTTATTCTCGCTATCACCGACTACTTTTCAAAGTGGGCTGAAGCCATTCCGCTTAAAGAAGTGAAGACGAACAATGTCATCAACTTCATCAAACATCACGTCGTATACCGACACGGCGTGCCAAGGCGGATCATTCATGACAACGGTCCGCAATTCATAAGAAACGCCTTCATCAGGTTTTGTGACAAGTTCAAGATTCAAGATGTTTCGTCAACAGCTTATTATCCCGCTGCGAACGGATTAGCTGAGGCTTTCAACAAGACGATCATCAAGATCCTGTCAAAGCTTGTGAAGACCAATAAGCGAGATTGGGACGATAAACTCGGCGAAGTGCTCTGGGCTTATCGCACCACAATACGCACTCCTATAGGAGCCACTCCATATTCTCTGGTGTACGGATGTGAAGCTGTGCTACCGTTAGAGATTCAAATCCCCTCCCTTCGGATCGCTCTCGCAACGGAGATGACGACCGAAGAGCAGCATCAAAAGCGTCTTGAGGAACTCGAAAGGCTGGACGAAAAGCGCTTGGAAGCTCAACAACACATCGAGTTCTACCAGGCTAGGATATCCAGGGCTTTTGACAAAAGGGTCCGCCAAAGAAGCTTCAAGGAAGGAGATCTGGTCCTCGCTGCTCGCCGACCAATAATCCTCACCTCTAAGAAGAAAGGTAAATTCGAACCTAAGTGGGAAGGACCATTTGTAATAGACACAGTCTATTCAAACGGCGCTTACCGCTTAATTTCTCTAGAGGGCATCAGGCAATTAATGCCAATAAATGGGAAGTTTTTGAAGAAGTACTATCCCTAGTACGTTCAAGACAACCCATTTATCGGGAAATTCCTTGAAGAATATTACACTTAATATTCTAAAGGATAACCCAAGTTCACACCACCAAAATCCCTCACTGATCAATTTCAATTGACAGTGAGTCCACCAAAAAGGTCCACTCTTGATTTGGAGTCCCCTTTCGATAAACGAAAGAACTCCCTTTCCTTTCTCTTTGGTTAAACCTTCTCGTGGTTATAACCGAAGTAGAAATTTCACTTCGATAAACGAAGAACTCTTCTTTCGATCAGATAATCAATCCTATAAAAGGTAGGTTTATCTAGATCTTCCAGATTCTCGGAGTGGAGATCCCACTTCTAGTCTCTTTCTTGCACTGGAAATAGAATATAAAATTCTTCCTTTCTAGAATCCGGGAAATAGAATATAAAATTCTTCCTTTCCCACAACAGCCGTTTCTCAAAATTTATCAATTTAGGATTCATCCTAGGAAGTTTATCCCGAATCCTAAGCAGGGATAAGTCTGCGCCTAACACGCGCTGCCGGTTTAGTCTTTCTCCGAAGAAGAAGACACCAGAGTTCGATTCTGGGGTATTTTATCCTGAAACCTAAGTAAGGATAAGTCTGCGCCTAACACGCGCTGCCGGTTAGTTCTTAACCGTTAAAAAAAACACCCGTCCGCATATTCAACATTGTGGCAGGTTGTTATTAATAACACCGAGATCCATGCCTCGCACGCATGGGGAATTTTATCCTGAATCCTAAGAAAGGATATGTTGACGCCTAACACGCGTCGCCGGTTTGATCTTTATCCGTAGAAAAAGATATCAGAGCCTGACTCTGGGGACCTTTGTCCCGAAGCCTAAGTAGGGATGAGCCAACGTCTAATACACGTTGTTGGGTAGCCTATTCCCATAACAATGGCAAAGTCTACATATTCGAAGTTGTAGCACGAAGTCTAAGGGAGTTCATTCCTTTAGCACAACGTCACATGCAGAACGGACTAAGACAATCTGCATGTAAGCCCGACTCAAACGGTAATCGGTAAGAGCACGTCAAATCCGTTAAAGGCTGAGGATTTGCCAAAAATCCTAAGTCAACGTCTCATACACGTTGCTGTTTAGTCTTTTCACAGGAGAAAGACGAAGTCTACGTATTCAATATCGTAGCACTAAAAGAGTTAACTCTTTTAGCTTAACGTCACGTGCGGAACGGATCTAAACAATCCGCACGCTAGCCCGACTCAAACGGTAGTCGGTAAAGGCTAATCAAACCCGTTAAAGGCTGGGGGTTAGCCAAAAATCCTAAAGTCAACACCTAACACGTGTCGCCGGGTAGCCTATTCCCGTAACAATGGCGAAGTCTATGTATTCGACATCATAGCACGAAGTCTCGGAGAATTCAATCTCTGAGCGCAACGTTACATGCGAGCGGATTTAAACAATTCGCATGCTAGCCCGACTCAAACGGTAGTCGGTAAAGGCTCATCAAACCCGTTGATGGCTGAGGGTTTGCCAAAAATCCTATGAGTATTATGGTTAACATTTCAAACGGAATGACGAATCATAATAAAAATAAAGATGAAAACCAGTGTCACTGAGAGAGTCAAAAGTCAAAGTACACAGCAAACAAAATCATACATCAAGCCCGTGGCTAAAAATCTGCTGGCTGAGCTTAGACAGCTTATCATCATAAGCTTGACTAAGCTCGGCTCTAATGGACTCCTCGGTAGCGGCAGAGGTTTTCGCAGCAGTCTCCTCTGTCTCGACCAGCTCCTGCTTTAAGGATGTCAGCTCGTCAGATAAAGCGGTGCAGGTCTGCTGGTCCTGTGCTCTCGTCATCTGAAGAATGCTCAAAGTTTCCTTTTCTTCGCGGAGTTCTCTTTCAAGCCGGTCTATCTTGGTTTCACAAGAGATAAGAGAAGAATCGAGCTCGGCAAGTGAAGATAATCTAGTAGCAAGACCAGTCTCAACTCGATCCACTCGGTCTCGCCGCACCTGAACCTCAAGACTAGCAAGAACCTGAGTCTCGCGCAGTGACTGTAAACGGGTCTCTAGCTCAGCAGCAATAAATGAAGAGGCGCCGGTATCTCGAAGCTCATGAAACATCTGAAGCTCATGCTCTAGACAGTCGAGATCGTCAACTATAGCCTTCGCTAAATCAGGATATCCTGCTTCCTTTATCAAATTAACTCTGGAATTCAGGAGAGGTTTAAACTGGTGAAGTGAAAGTCCGCCGTGGAAGAGCTTGCCAATCATAGCATTCACAAAGGAGAAGAAGGAGCGAACTTCTATGCAGATGACGACCTTGTCGGGATCGTCGTCGGATAATAGCTCCTTCACCAGGACATGAAGACGAGAAGAACGCCCTACACAAAAAAAAGGGAGAAGTCTGTCAAAAGTCTTAATAAGAAAAAGGAATAGCACTCTTCAATGAGTTGACTTATACCTTCTTCCCCTTGAGCCGCTGGGGGTGGTGAAGATGTAACCGCTGTGGATGCATCAACTGGTGCAGTTGGTCTCGCAGCCGGCCTAACAGGGTCTCTCTCAACAAAAGCTCCTGTCAAATTCAAAATTCGCAAAGGCGTTATATTATAGCTATATTAGTCAAAATTGGCTAGTCCTATAATCGACTCAGAAAGAGGCATATACCTTCAAAAGAACCATCCTCGGGATTGTTAGTGAAAGTGGACTCAGAAAACATATCCCCAGGTAACTGATCATCAATCTGAGGAGAGCTATATATGTAGTGCATCATAGGAGTGTCCGCAAATAGGCTTCCCTCGTCAAAATCATCGATGGAGAAATCTGACATAAAAGAATATAAGTGCCAAAAGAAATGAAGAGACTACAATTAATGGAAATGAGCTACCTTTCACGGGTGCATTGACCTCTTCATTTCCAAGATTCGCCTCCTGCAAGTTATCTGAAGGAGCAAGAAGTAGAGGACAGTTAGAGGATACATAAATTCATTTGTGTGTTATCTAAAGAAATACGTTGTCAGTGTTAGATGTACCTTGATTCACGGAATCAGGTCCTGCATTGACCTCCTCTCTAATGTCAGCAACTCCTGTAGGCCTCTCTACAGGGGGTAGTGGGTCAGACTCATCGGGAGATACGGGAATAGGATCAGGACTCATCTCACTCTCTCTACGCACTCCTATATAGAGATGGAAAAGCATGAGTCAATGTTCTGAATAACCAAGGGGATGGTTTTCAGGATGGATGTTACCTCCATCACTAGCAGGATCATCGCCAGCCAGGTCCATATCTGAAGCTCGGGAAGCTGCATGCGGCTTACGGGCTAATCTCTTCCGCCTAGTAGTAGGGATCGAAGGTCTCGCCTGGGGAGGAGGACGGAACTCTTCATCATGATCAACTGTGGTCCCTGAAACATCAAACCATAGTCAGTTTCAATACTTCTGGAAAATAAAA
This sequence comes from Asparagus kiusianus, assembly GCA_022839385.1. Taxonomy (NCBI): domain Eukaryota; kingdom Viridiplantae; phylum Streptophyta; class Magnoliopsida; order Asparagales; family Asparagaceae; genus Asparagus; species Asparagus kiusianus. The sequence goes on along the minus strand of BQKN01000491.1, from coordinate 548,164 downwards.
GGAAAAGATGAATCGCAAACCTCGCTCGGAAGAGTCATCGTAATCTTCAGGATCTCCGCCTGAAGCCTCGTCCGTGGAATGGAATGCCCTCTGGCCCTCTTCATTAATCCGGCGAGTCTTGTTCCGTATCCTCTGTGCCCGAGCGTTCTCCCGAATCCTAAGGGAGTCAAGCTGAGAAGCCTCCTCAGCCTCTATCTCTGCAATCGGCTTCACGGGGACAGTCTTGTTAGCTGCTAGTAACCACTTGCAGCTCAAGAAAGTAAGGTTCAACTGCCGATCAATACTCGGGAGACTGAACTTAGCACCAGTACAGCCAGTCACGGTCCACAACCATGCACGGAGACCGTCTACCAAACCACTATGGGTCCGAAACTGCTGACGAGGATTCCCGATGTAGAGCTGATCATAGCCAAACTGGCGAGCTAATCGGCAGGGCAGATATGGTTCTATGAAGCACTGATCCCTCACCCGAAAAGTCAGATAGCCGGGCCTAATGTTCACCAACCAGTTGAAGCAGCCGATGTCTAGTTGAGTCCGATACTCTTTCGGCCTCTCCTCATCGATCAAGCACTCACCGTATCGGCCGGAGAACTGCGGAAAACAAGTGGAAAATGCCCAACACTTGTGGACCTGTAGCTGCTGTCTGACATCAGAAAATCTGCGGCCCTCCCACCTGCCATTCTCAAGCAACTGTAGCAGGGGAATAGAGTGGTCTGTGGCGTTCGGAACCGACATCATATCCGAGCGGTGGAGGACGAACCAGGCCATCAGATAAGCGTACGGAAGCTCCACCTTAAGAGTGGGAATCTGACCTGGCAAATCGGTCTCCTTTCGTGTGAAGGCACTGGAAAGCTGTCGAAGTCCTCGGTGAATATTAGCCACCATCACCGGAAGAAGTGAGAGTTCTTTCTTGTAAGCGAGCTGAACTGCTGGATAGAGTACCTCCAAGGGCAAGGCGTCGCCAGACTGGTATGGAACCAAGCACTTCTTCAACCAGATGGCAAGAAAGCCGGCAAGGAGAGTCATCGGTCGAATCGGTGTGGTCGCATGCCATAAGAAGGATCTGAACCTGGTCTTCGTAGGGAAGCCACCCTCAGGACTGTTAGTGGTGTAGGAGTGAGCGTCAATCTTCTTCAGTAGACTGTTCACCTCTGAAGGAGTGAGTGGGGCCAACTCACAAATATCCTCGCCAGAACTGCTCTCCAGATTCTTGAACAAGTAGTTCGCAAACTGCTTTAAACTCACACATACCTTGGTCCTCTTTGCTAAAGGCTCGGACTGCGCCAAAGCAATGTGGTAGTGACAAGTAAGGTCCCACAGAGTCTCATAACGGTCGGGCATGTGATCCTTCAGCTGACTCAACTCATGACTAGAAGGGAAATACTCCTGATACAACATCTGTCCCATGGGCAAGCCAGAAATCCTGTGCATCTCATGGAGGGCCAAACCCAACTCCCCTTGCCGGGTCAGAAAAGTGTTCGAGTCTGGATTATAGAGCTCAAACAAAGCGCAGAAGTGCCTCGCGCTGACCGGCAAGCCATACATGGTGGCACGGATAGCTGCATATAGGCCACAAGCATGCAACTCTTCGCCCCATCGGCTCAAGACATACGTCGTCATACGGGTCCACCAAAACTTGTCCAGAGAGTGGACCCAACCATAAAACCTGTGACGAGTAGCGGGCATCTCACGTCCTAGGGCAGCAAGACGGTTCCTCAAAGTAGAAGCGGTGGCGAGGAGCTCGTTACGTAGCGGCGCATCTAATCCCACCACTCCGGGATGCAGTCCAGTGATATGACTCCTGCTCGAGCCAGGAACTGCCTGATGAGTGACGTAGCCGCAATGGACGCTCTCATGATCCTCAGTCAAACGCCACGACATCTCCCGCGTCACGGCCTGACGCCTGAGCTCAGTCAACGAGCGATGTCGAGGAATCTCCGGCAAGTATATGAAGCCATTGCCGGTCTTGTGAAGCCACTGCTCAGCATCAATGAATACGGCTTCTGGGTCATCGACAGAATCACCAAATAGGAAATCGCTCTTCCGAAGAGGCTGAGTAGAGCTGGCGTCCTTCACAAAAGGCGCATCTGTGATCAGTTAGCAAATAGCTCGATGACCACCTTCCCTCACCACTTGGGCAACCTCAGTCGATGTGCCCGAAGCAAACTGAGGAGTAGCTGGAATAGGGGAAGGATCGTCGGAGGTCGAGTAATACTCGCCACGACGCCCATAGACTGCGTGGGATGAGAATGATCCAGAAGGGTACCCCACTGCAAAACAGACAGTTAAACACTGGTTAGTCTCGATTATAAAAGGAAATTGAACTCATCTTACAAATAGCTAAGATAGAGTCATTGCCTTATAAAGGGTGAGACGATTTGGCCACATTGTGCAATCACAAAACAGGGTATGTCGACAACATATACCTGCCTTATAAGGCACAATGTAGCGTCAAATCGCCCCCTTTATTTTTGAGATATGGTTTTGACCAAGCAAAATATGTCTTTAAAGCGTCGATTCCCACAAAGGAGAATCAAGGCTCTTCCCGATTGCCTCGCCAAGGAGAACAACGTGAGGTAAAAATGGACCAATTTGCAAATTTTTAAGAAAAGAGGGGTTAATTTGCAAAATTCCCAAATATGCCAAAAGCGTCGATCCTCACCAAGGAGAATCAAGGCTCTTCCCGATTGCCTCACCAAGGAGAACAACGTGGGGTAAAAAGGACCAATTTGCAAATTTCCAAGAAAATAGGGACTAATTTGTAAATTTCTAAATACTGCCAAAAATAGCTCATCAGCATAGGAAGGAGGCGCGCCATCAGCCGACATGGCAGGGGAATGACCTCTCGAAGCACGCGACATGACGAAGTGCAAAATAAATTAAGAGGTCAGATCTAGAAAAAAAAAAGATCACTTTTTTATCAGATCTACCCCCCTGAAAGATTAGCTCGAGGCGTCAAATCACACCCTCAACCCTCACATATGATCCCACAAATGCATAAATTAAATTGAGCATGAAAAAAGATCAAAATTGTGGAGGATTTACCTGAAGAAAGGCTCGAGATCCAATAAAGATGAGACCTTTTAGGAAACTTTCACCACGTGCTCGAGGGGTCTGAGAGGAATTTTAAAAAATGGTTTTTCAAGGGATTTTTCAGTCCAAGATCAAAAGGAAGCCTAGATCTGGGACAACTATCAAAGTTTCGAGGAGAAAAGACGCTCGAGGGAAAAGAAATTCAAAAAAAGAGGGGACAAGGGGGGCCGGCCCTAGAGAGAGGAAGAAAAAAAAGAGAAAAAAAGAAAGAAAAATGGACCCCTTTTATAGTGTGGACCAAGTTGAACCGGACTGGACCAAGTTGAACCGAACCGGACCAGTCCAAATCAGTTCAAAAGGGACTGAATTGAGCGTCGAAACGACTTCAAATCAACTGAGGGTCCCATCCTTGGTTTATTCCTGTCTCTCCCACACATTCGGAAGGAACGGAAGAAATTTTTTGAGCCAAATTACTACCTTTTTTGACTCATTTTCAAGCCAGTTCAGCTTATTTTGATCACGGAAATACTCCAATAAGGTATACGAGTATAAACTATTCCCTATTTTTATTGAGAAGTTCCTGGAGAATATTTTTCTAAAAATATTCTTAAGGATAACTCAATAACACGACGCCAGACAATGCGTCGCAAAGGAAGATTCAACGCCAACAATCGAGGGTTAGTTGTACGTCGAACAAATGAGCACAAGCTAAAAGATTAGAAAATCAGGAATCGACTTCAAGTTCAAATTCCGACGACGGTCAGACAATAAATGCAGCACCGGAATCCTTACAAACATTCGACAAAGCACCGAATAGCCTGAAGGAGTGAAGGAATACAGAACAAAAGTCGTTCCAGGTCCCGTTACACCGACAAAGGGTAGGGGCAATCATATCCAAAGTATTCCAGACTCTTCTATAAAAGAATGAGGCTGGAACACTTTGGAGGGGGTATCTGTAGGCGTATAAAATTGCCTATAGATCCCTTAGCATGGCTCGGCACGATGATTCGACAAATCAACGGACGTTCGAGCGACGAGGCGATGAGGCACGTAAGCAACGGAATACGTTCGCTTGTGGAACCAATCCAACGGTTCAGAAAGTTAACGAGTCGTCCAACAACAAAACGGACTTGAACTCAAACACCGAGGCGGATTTACTGCCAAATGAAGACTCGGGCTATCAAATCAAGACCCGAACAAATCAAACGAACAACCGAATCACGGACATAACCGAAAGTCGGGAAAACGACGAAACGGAACACACCCGGGGGACTCGGCCTAAACCGAACCAACCCGGGGTGGCTCGGCCCAAGCCGAGCCACCCCAGGGTAGCTCGGCATGAGCCGAGCCACCCTGAGGTGGCCCGACTCCCCCCCTCTCTCTTGTGCACAAATGCACAGTTCAGAGAGGCTATAAATAGGGGGGTGGTTGTTCATTTGAGAGGACTTTTTCCTGAACTTCTGAAGAGCCGAAACTCTGCCAAATTGTCATCTCAACTCGGAATTGTGAAGGCTTGAAGACTTGGACACTCGGATTCGATTCTTGGCGAGCACCCGTACCAAATAAGGCAGGAGTTCGAAGGGATCTAATCCTCAGATCTACGTAGTTTTACTCCGGATCTAAGCTTGGTTCTTAGATCCCGAGATTCGAGCGGTCGTTTCCTTGGTGAAACGATCCCTCCCGGCTATTATCTCCTTGGTGGGATAATACCCGTTATACCACGTAGATCTGTTCGGATCGAGATTGCGCGGTGGTCCATGGCAAACAACCCCGGCACAGGCAAACAACCCACAAAGCGAGTGACCGTATAACAGGAGCTCGCGATCTGTTCGTTAAATAAGGAAAGTTGTAATTTTTCTTTGTTTTCTTTGATTTTCATTGTAACCGACTCTTATAAAAAGACCGGATCTTTGTAAACGCAAAAAGTTGTTAACTACGATAGCAATGACATCGTCAATGAAGAAGAGTTTGATTTTTCCCGCGAACATCATTGACGCATCAATTTTATAAATTGGTCTCGTGACTCAAGTATCTGCCACGCTCCAATTCCTTAAGAGCTTAAACTGTGTATACTCCAGCAGACGTACGAGTATAAACTGTGTCAAACGCCGGACAACACGTTGTAATGAAGCCTGGATGCCGGACAACACGTCACCATAAAAGAACGAGGCTGGAAAACTTTGGAGGGGGTATCTGTAGGCGTATAAAACTTCCTATAGGTCCCTTAACACAGCTCGACGACGCCGATCGACAAAAAGACCATCGGGCGACGTATCCAAACACGACCGTTAGCCCGATGACACCGAAGCCAAACGATACGCGACGAAGCGGACTAACGAGGCTACGAAGCTGACGAACCGCACGCAAACAACGGAATGAATCCACTCGTGTACGGAATCAAGCCAACGGGTTGAGGAATCAACGAGTCATCCAACCAAAAGCGGACTCGGACGAATCACGATCGAATCAAGATTAGTTTCGGACTCGAACTCAGAAGCGGATTTACTGCCTAATCAGGAATCAGATTTACTGCCAAATCAGGACAACGAATTGAGTCCGAACAACAGAGAACCGGAAACAACGGAAATCGACGAAACCCAACACCTAGAGGGGCTCGGCCTTGGCCGAGCCACCTCAAGGTGGCTCGGCCCAAAGCCGAGCCACCTTGAGGTGGCCGGCCCAGATCTGTGCCAAGGCACAGATCTGGTTGCCTATAAATAGGGGGGTTGTTCATTTGAAAAGGAGGACTTTTTGGGAGCCGAAACTCTGCCGAATTAAGACCTCATCTTGGAGTTTTGAAGACTTGAAGACTTGGACATTCAGATCTGGTTCTTGGCGAGCATCCGTGTCACAAAAGGCAGGAGTTCGAGAGAGAAAATCAGATCTGAGATCTACGCAGGCATACTCCGGATCAAAGCTTGGTCTTTGATCCCGAGATTTGGGCGATTTGTTCCTTGGTGAACTAATCCCCCCCGGCTATTATTTCCTTAGTGAAATAATACCCATCGTACTGCGTAGATCCGACCGGATCTAGATCGTGCGGTGGTCAACGGATCAACCTTCGGCGCAGGCAAACAACCCACGCAAGCGAGCGACCGAATAACAGGAGCTCGTGATTTGTTCGGCAAATAAGGAAAGAAAGTTGTAATCTTTTTTTTATTTTTATTTGATTTTCATTATAACCGGATCTTATAAAAAGACCGGATCTTTGTAACTCGAAAAGTTGTTATTTAAGATAGCAATGGAATCAATAATGAAAGAAGCTACAATTTTCACCACGAACAATCTAGACATTAACACCGAACTAGGAAAAGACAAACTAATGAGATTAACAATTAGAAATTCACAAAACGAGACTAGTACATTGAGCAAAATAAGCCAAACAAGGAAACCCTCATGTATATACCATATGTCTCAAATTGTGAATCGCTAATTATTGATCCCAACTAACAAGTAAAGAAAACAGTAAATAAATATAAAGACATCATTACATCGTATTTATAATATCTTCTACAATCACTAGGGAGATAAAATAAATACTGACATAATCCTGTATACTTTCAAGAGCAAAGTATCTCGGTCATATATCTCAAAGATGAGTTGAACTCATAACTGACATCTGCCTAAAACTTAGGCTATAAATCAACAACCTCAAAGTTACGGACTATCCTGTAGGTATCCTGAACTATGTACATGACTCATTAGCCTCATCGCGATCTCAGCACGTAGCCTGAGTGCGGGACGACCTACCACATAGGTATTCAAATAGATGGCTCACAATCACTATAACTAGACGGCTTACCAGCCTAATCGCACACTCATGCGGATGGACTGCTATACAAACCATCCAAACCCGACTCAAATATGGAATATCGATACACTACCTCATGTAGTATGAGTTAGGCTCATCAACGATCTATCTTATGCATAAACTGTGTATATCTAGTATATCCACATACTTTCCCATATAGTACTGAGTTGTGCTCATTAACGATATCCGACGAGTATATAAATAATCACTACTCTATTATAAATAACCCAACTCTTGTCAAAACCCTCTTTGGGTTACTCATGTGTATGCAACAACACTGTACTTGTGTATGCGTGAATGTACATGTACAAAAGTACGGTTCGAACCCCGAGAATGCGTCTCAAAACAGTGCAAAAACAAAATTCATGAAATCTGGTAAAATGCCCGTAAGTCGACTTATGCCTTGTGGCAAGTCGACTCATTAGTCGACTTAGTCGATTTCCAGGTTGATGTTTCGATGTTTTCTACGATATTTCTCAAACAAAACTCGTTCTACTCAACATGGAACATAGGAACCAGGTTATAAACATGTACAACTAATTAACGAAGATCAGATTACATAATTTAGCATCTAGATTAAAACTAATTAGGGTTAGTAACATGATTATACAAGATTTTCAATAAAGACATGAAATATCACATGATTGCCATAGCATGATCATCTATAAATATGAACAGAGACATAAAATTGGTTAAACATGTCTAAGTTATTTAGCTATCACAAACCTAGGGTTTAAGCATGATTAATTAGTATGAAAAGATAATTAGACATCAAACTAGGGTTATTACATAAGTTAAGCATGTTTAAAAGATTTAAAACGAAAATAATTAAAACCCTAAAGATCATGAACATTATTCTAAGATTAAAGCATGAAAACATGTAAACTAAGTTTTAACATCAAAAATCTAAGTTTTAACACCACAGGTTAAGATTAAAGCATGAAAACATGTATTCAACATCATATTAAACATCTAAACTAGTTATTTAACTATTGGGATGGGTTTGGACGAAGATAATCTTGCCTCACGTTGTTGTTGATCCTTCCAACACGCGTGCAAGACCTCTTCCTTTGGTACAAACACAGATCTCGCCTTCCTCTTGGTGAATCCTTCACCCAACTCTTTCAAAAACTCAAAAACTTGAACTAGGGTTTTAGAGAGAGGGTGGCTGCTGTATTCTTAAGAAAAAGTGCAGGAAAATGGGGTTTAAATGAGCATATATAAGCTTGGGATCAAAACAACACGGATACAACCCGAAAACCTAAAAGAAAACTAGAAACAGTCAGTAAGTCGACTTATAAGTTGACTTGGTGTAAGTCGACTAATAAGTCGGCTTATCAGGAAAAAATCTATGTGTGTATATCTTTGTTATTTTGGCTGTAACTTTCACATACAAACTTAGAAAGAAGTAATTTAAGATGCATTGGAAAGCTGTTGAAGAGTCCTACAACTTTTATCTTTTGAGTTTTCCCAGATTCAAACTGTATCTATATATAAATATAAATACTCTTAACTAATCGTTTTTCCAGATTCAATCTCGTGCATGTCGTGCATGATTTCACTCCTAAATTCATATATATACATTGGATTGATCTCAAATCAATCCCTATCATACTCAAATATCAAAATATATTATTTATCATCATATAACATATTTATTATTATTTTTTACATAATATTCAAATTTTATAGGGTTTTATATTCTTCTCCCCTTAAAAAAATTTCGTCCCCGAAATTCCGTAATCGTATCTTAGGGATTAATAATATGAGAAAAGAAACAAGAGCGAATAATCTAGACAATAAAACCCTTCCGTACACATCTCGTACCATTAATCCTCAGATATGAAACATAGCAATATCTACACTTAACCATCTAAAATGCGAATACTCCCACTTAACTCTTAACTAAGCAGAACAAGTACGTCGAGCGAAAAATCCAAACAAGGAACCCCTATATATATACTATGTGTTCCGAATAATTAAGAGTTAAGTGTTAATACCCTCATTCTAGTGTTAAATATAAATATAACAATATGGATAATCATGAACACCAATCAACATCAATCAATTTATCTGCTCAAATAGGTGCGGGTAGTCACGACACATAACATCTTTACACTCCCTCCAGAATCCTCCTCGATATCTATACTTAGCAATCTAGAATATAAATACTCCCACTTTGCCCCTAATTAAACGGAACTAGTACGTCGGATGAAAAATCCAAACAAGAAACCCTCATATCTATACCATGTGTTCCGAATAATTAGGAGCTAACTGCTAATACCACCGTTCTAGCGTTAAGTATTGATATGAGCATGTAGATAATCATAGACATAGGCAAATTATATACAAATAATTTACTTGCTCAAATAGGTGTACATCGTTGCGATGCATATTCTCATCGCTCCCAAGAAACTTCCTCAGCACCTTTTCGATTCTATCAAACTTTAACTAAAGGAATCACTTTGTTTCTAAGTCTCTTGTCCTTCTTGGCAAGAATACACACATGAATTTTAATAATAGCCATATTATTAAGAATATCAACCTCTGACGTGTCTAACACTCGCTGCTGCTCCTCGTCATATAGATGCTCCTTAAGCATCAAAACATGAAAGTTATCGTGTATACTCGACATCGATGCTAGAAGATCTAGCCGATATGAAACGGCTCCAATGCGCTCCACTACCCTGAACGGACTGATATACCTCGGGGTAAGTTTCTCCCTATCTATCAAAACACTAAATTCCCTTCATTGGCGATATTTTTAACAATACATAGTCCCCAAGCTAGAACCCTAATGGTTGTCATCTTTAATCTGTATAACTCTTCTAATGACTCTGCACTACAAAATGCGCTCCCGAATTATTGCTACTTTTTCTGTAGTCTGTCTCACTAACTCTGGTCTAAACAATAGGCTATCTTCTGGTTTTGCCCAGCAAATAGGCGATCTACAAGGCATCACGTACAATGTCTCATATGGTGTCATACCAATTGTCACTTGGTAACTATTGTTATAAACGAATTCAATCAATAGGATGTGGTCCTCCCAACTACCCTAGAGATCTAAAACACAAGCCCGTAATATATCCTCCAATACTTAGTTGACTCTCTCCATTTGTCCATCTTTTTGCGGGTGGAAACCACTAGAATACGACAACTGGCTACCGAAAGAGTTTTGGAAGCTCTTCCAAAAGTGCAAAGCAAAAACCAAGCATCGGTCTGATATGATTATCACTGGAACTCCATGTAATCTCACTATCTCCTAGATGAATATCCTTGGCATACGTCTCTACCGTGTACGTCGTCTTCAATGGAATGAAATGTGATGACTTTATCAAACGATCAACTATTACCCAAATTGAATCGTTCCCTTCTTCGACCTCAGCAAATCCTACAATGAAATCCACAAAAATATCTGCTCACTTCCACTTCGGAATGGGTAAAGGTTATAGGGTTCTTCCGGTCTCTGATGTTCTGCCTTCACTTACTAGCAGGTAAAACATCTAGCCATATACTCTGCAATCGCCCTACGCATGCCGCTCTACCAAAAGTGTCTCTTTAGGTCCTTGTATATTTTAGTTGTGTCTGGATACAATGTGTACCTAGTACGATGCGCCTCGTTAAATAAGTCCTTCTTCAACTACGGATCACTCGGCATCACTAACCAGCCCTTCATTCGAAGTTATCCATCTGCTCCAATGGTCCAATCAGACTTTAGCTCTTTGGAGATCCCCCCCATTTTAAGTTTGAATCCAAGAGTCCTCTAACTAAGCTCAGACCACTTTATTACTCCAAGATGGCTACTCAGACAAAGCTCCCAAAAATGCGTTGCCTGTGCCGATCTCCGGTCTAAAATAAAATTGGCTAAGGGTGTGAAAATCTCAATATAATGAGCACCTCAAAGCTGCAATCCGATGATGACGCTTCCTACTCAATACGTCTGCTACAACATTAGCCTTCCCCGAATAATACTGAGTCGCAAACTCGTAGTCTTTGATAAACTTAACCCATCATCGTTGTCTCAGATTTAGTTTTTTTCTGAGAGAAAATGTACTTCAAACTCTGATGATCCGTGAAAAGCTTGAACTGTGCTCCATACAGATAATGTCTCCATGTCTTCTGTGCAAAGACCACTGCTACAAGCTTCAAGTCGTGCGTGGGATAAAAATGCTCATTTTATCAGCTGCCGTGATATGTATGACACTATTCTCTGGGTCTGCATAAAAGAACCTCCTAGACCTGATAACAACACATCTGTATAGACTACGAAGGTCCTATCACTGCTCGGAATAATCAATACCGACGCAGTAGTCAACTTAGTCTTCAAAGTCTCAAAGGCATCCTGGCACTCCGTGCCGGCGTGTGGCTTCACAATCTTTGAGAAATCCTGAATAAACTTCTTGTAATATAGCCTACTAAACCTAAGAAACTGTGGATCTCTGAAGCTGTCTTCGGCGACTCCCAATTAAGTACTACCTCCATCGTTGTTGGGTCTACTGTAATACCCTCCTTTCTGATGATATGGCCCAAAAATCTGACTTTAGAAAACTAAAACTCACATTTGCTAAACTTGACATATAACTGATGCTCCTGTAAGGGCTACAATACCAATCAAAGATGCTGCTCGTACTCTGCCTCCGATCTCGGATAGATAAGAATATCATCGATAAATATGATCCCGAATTCATCAAAATATGGACAGAAATCCCAGTTCATCAAATCCATGACTACATCGGGTGCATAGGTCAGCCCAAATGGCATTGCAAGGAACTCAAAGGACCCATATCGAGTCAGAAATGCGGTCTTGGGAATATCCATCTCCCGAACCCGTAACTAATGATAGCCAGAACGAAGATCAATCTTAGAGAAATGTTGCACTCACTGCAGCTAGTCGAACAAGTTATCAATCATCGGTATTGGGTACCGGTTCCAAATAGTGACCTTGTTCAACTCACAATAATCTATATAAAAGAGCATACTACCATCCTTCTTTTTCACGAAGAGAACCATTACTCCCCATAGAGAATAACTCTGGCGAATAAATCCTTGAGCTAACAACTCATCTAATTAGGTCCGTAGCTCCCTCATCTTAGTAGGTACCATACAATATGGTGCTCGCGATATCGATGTTGTGCCCGGCTGCAACTTGATGCAGAAACTTAACCTCTCTCACTGGAGGTGAACCTGGTATGTCCTAAAAGACATTCTGATACTTTGAGATCACTCGCGTCTTACTCAACTCGGCACCCCGATCTCATATCATCACCTCCTCGATGTATGCCAGAAGTGACTCAGCAAACTGGTTGCCCCGTGAGGTCGCTACTATCAACTCAGACTCATCGGACGCTCGTAAGCTAACTATTTTAGAAAAACAATCAATACTAACATGGTAGGATGATAGCCAATCCATATCGAGAATGACATCAAACTCCGACATTCGAAAAACGATCAAATCAAAAATGAACTCTGACTCATCTAGACTGATGACGCATCTCCTACAGATACTCTCAATAGGGATACCTCCCCTAAAGGAGTAGAGATGGATAACGAAAAGTCTAAGGGATGTGCAACTAGCTGAAATCTATCCATGAATGTATGAGAGATAAAAGAATATGAAGCTCTTGAATCGAACAAGATCCAAACTAGAAAGGAATAATCACTAAGAAAGCTCCGCTCGCACCATGATCACACGGTACGACTACATAAACTCCGTCGATGACTGGCGACCGCTGTGCTACTGGTTGTGGAATCTATGGGACTATCTATCCCTCAGGAATCTCATGGATAGCGTGCATCTAGCCTACTGGCCCCTTGGTCCTCAGAATGGTAGGTGGTGCCTCAATCCTCTACTACTGGTCCTAACTATGGCCCATGTGACTGCTGACCATGACCATTGTTCTGCTGGTGGTGATGAAAATCATTACCCTATTGCTGGGGTCCTCTCGATCTTGCAAAAGGTTTCTTGTCCTTGTCCTTATCTCCAGACAATCTTGCTTCCAAAATTAACTCTTAGTATGTCTCCCTGCCCCAATCGGGTTAGTTCTAGCTGCTTATCGAAATAGTAGATGAAATTCTTTTATAAAATTGACATTCGCTGCTCCGGTGTAACTAAAATAGGTGCTATCCTCCAGCATCATCCTTTAAGCTGAATATAACTAATCTCTACTTATGTACTGAGTCGATGTTAAGCATATCTAAAAATAATTCCCACATATTCCTTCCACTTATAGGCCGTAAATAAATCTGATGTGCCTTGAAACTCTAGTGCTCTCATCTTCTAATGTCTTTCTCATTCTTATAGAGCTAAGCTTCCTGCTCTGTGTCTCTATTAACAACTAGTTGTGGTAGTGGTGTAATCGTCGGTATTGCCTCTTTAATAGGTACGACTAGTATGACTGGTGGTGGAACTTCAGAAAGTATAATCTGGCTCGTTACTCGCTCCTCGAAAGTTGCTAGTCTCTACCTCTACAATCGGTGTTACCAAGTCGATCAAATATTGAGGAGCCTGCTGCGGCTCGGTCTCTACTTGCCTAGCTCTCCGGGTACGAGTTTTACCTCGACCACGTTACTCACTCCTGATATTAACAGCTAGTTGTGGTAATGGTGTAATTGTTGGTATTACCTCTTCAATAGGTACGATCCTCTTAGGATCTTTCCCGTGTCGAGTCGTGGAGCTAAGATAGAGTTTCCTAGGATACATAACATAACATATAACAATAGGAAAATCATATCATCTATCATTCACGCATTTACTTTTTAATCAAAATAAGGTAGTCATAAAAAAATTTTGTAAATTTTGGAATATACGTATATGGTGTCCTCACTCATTCTAGGAATCCTAGCAGGCTCTATACATAAATCCTAGAAAACTCTATCCTAGCTCCACGACTCGACACAGGAAAGATCCTAAGGATGCTGGAACTAGAGCTCTGATACTAACTGTGATGCTCATGTTTTCACATATAGTTGCAGTCCAATGTGAACCTAGAGATGTCTAACATGCCATGCACTCACACTGTGCATAAACATGTTTCACTAATCACAGTTATATCCTCTAGTGGAATCAAATAAAAATGTAGGTACAAAACACGCAAAATAAGGAAATAAATGTATAGACATGATGTAGGAAGATATATCTTATACATAAATTATGTCTCAACGGAATATCAGTATACAACAAAAATAATGAAACTGTCTAAATATAAATCAACTAAACATCATACTAAAACACACTTCCTATACAATATGAAAATAAAACTCTACTGTCGGAATAAGAACATAATAATTACTATGGAGCATCTACTAATAACTCACGTAACAACGACTATGCAAGAACTCTGTCATCTTGTGACTCCCCAAACCTCAGCACTGATTGAAAGGAAGTTTAAAACAAAAGAACAACAACTAGAGCGTCAGAGCGCTAAAGCAAGATTATCTCCATCCGCCCCAGGGGAAGGGTTGCTAGATAAAATAAAGGCTCTATCTATTAAGCATAGTCTTTCAGAAGAAGACTTTAGCCAAAGATATCTGGGATAAAATGGAGAGTAGATATCAGAAGAAGAACCTCACAAGCGTGCTTTATCTAAAGAGGAGGTTATACAAGTATCGGATGGATCCAAGTAATTCTATGAGTGATCACATAAATGAGTTCATGAAGATTATTACCGATATGTCCAACCTTGATGATATTGTCAAAGATCAAGATAAATCTATTATCTTGCTGTGTACTTTGCCGAATTCTTATGGTACACTAATTGACACGTTGTTGTATGGAAAAGAAAAGATTTTTTTTGAGGAGGTTACATCGACATTGTTGTTGAAGGCTTCTAGGAAGCAAGATTCTAGTAAGGAGTAGGATGAAGGGTTGTATGCAAGAGGAAGATCAGAGAAGACTGTGAAGAACAAGAGTCGGTCTAAGTTTAAGAACTGAAAGAATGTTGAGTGCTACTTTTGTCATCAAAGGGGTCACATGAGGTTTGATTTTCTGAAGCTGAAAGCCAAGGCCAATAAATAGGAGATGAAATCGGATAAGCAGGAAGAAGCATCAGTGGCTTAGGCTTCTTGCGATGATGAGCCAGAGAAAGTTCTGATGAGTACTTCACACAATTATTATCATACGGCTGGTTGTTAGACTCGGGCGCATCCTACCATATGTATCCTCACAAGGAGTGATTTTCTACCTACAGACCGGTTGAAGGTGGAAACATCTTGATGGGTAACAATGTTACTTGCAATATGGTTAGGGTAGGCACAATTTGAGTTCAGATGTTTGATGGGGTGGTGAGAACTCTAACAGAAGTAAGGCATGTTCTAACTTTGCTAAAGAGTCTGGTTTCTATAGGAACTTTAGAGTCCAGTGGCTATAGGTTTGTAGGGGAAAATAGGATTCTAAAAGTTGTTCATGAAGACAAGATGATGATGACAGGTAAATGACATGGCAATCTATATTTCTTTGAGGGAAAGGTGATTACAGGAGCTGTTGTGGTGTCCCAAGTTAAGGAAACTGATTTGACATCTACTCGATTGTGGCATATGCGCCTTGGGCATATGAGTGAGAAGGGTATGACCATTCTCAGTAGACGTAGTCTACTTAGCGGTGAGAAGATATCAAAGCTTGACTTCTATGAGTATTGTGTGTTTGAGAAGCTGTGTAGGTAGAGTTTGGCACTATGGAGCATCGCACCAAGGGTACGTTGAATTATATTCATACGGATGTTTGGGGTCTAAGCAAAGTTAAGTCTTTGAGTGGAGCTAGATGGTTCGTGACATTTATCGATGACTTATCGCAGAGAGTTTGCTATACACCATGAAGGAGAAATCTGAAGTCACCAATTTGTTTATTAGATGGAAGACAATAGTCGAGAAGCAGACTGACAGAGTTGTCAAGTGGATTCGCTCGGATAATGGGGGTGAGTACACCTCTGATCCATTAGAATAGTACTACAAGAAGCAAGGCATTGTTAGGCATTTTACAGTGGTGCAAACTCCTCAGCAGAATAGAGTAGCGGAGCGTATGAATTGCACCCTACTAGAGAGAGCACGGTGCATGTTATCAAATTCTGGTTTGGATAAGTGTTTTTGGGCTGAAGTAGTAAATACGGCATGCTATCTCATGAATCATTCACTAAATACATCCATTGATTCGAAGACACCTATTGAAGTATGGTCTGGTACTCCCTTTGATTACAGTCATTTGAAAATCTTTGGTTTCTTTGCTTATTTTCACATTCAGGAAGATAAGATTGGTGTGAGTGTAGGTCGTAAAAGATGATTCTTAATTTGTATTGATTGAATTGTGTATTACAAACTAGAAATCTTTTTTACACAAAAGAAGAGAGAATAGATCTGAACTCTCTTTTGTTTAACATGAGATCTTTGCGACGAAAGGATGCTTCACTTGATGCTGGAGTCGAGTTTGCTTCCTGTTGACAATTCGATCAAGGTTGTGAACAAACTTCCTCGTGTAGTAGAAGTTTTTTCAGAGTTCACGTACCCGAGCTAGAATGCTTAAGGGTCAAGTGCACAATTCTCTCAATGCTCCCCTCCTTCCTTTTTTCCTCCTTTTTTGGTAGTCATTAGTGTCTATTTATAGAGGGGAATGGTGTGTAACCATCTCCTATGAATGTAGAAAGTGGGCGTAACCACTTCCACATTTTAAGCTTTAGTGGCTGATTTGGTCAAGTAGTGTAGGCGAACTTGACGCTGCAGATGAAGTTGAATGGTCAGGCAAACTTGGCAAGCTTGCAGGCGAGCTAGAGAGTACAGGAGAACTTTGTAGGCAAAGTTAAGTGTTCAGATAAACTTAACT
>BQKN01000491.1:519736-531502 GCA_022839385.1 Asparagus kiusianus | reverse complement strand
AAAGCAATCCTAGGATAGGAAGGCTCTGATTTCTTCGCGCTTGGAGATTCATATTGAAACTCAAAAGCCTGTTAAGACTCCATGCCCGCAAGGAAGTGGTTCTAAACGTGCACCTCTTTATGTAACCTTGGATCGCTCAAAGACAACAACAAGTCGTCCTGAGTATGTTAGCAGGGTCCAATCACAATAATAGAAGATAGATTGCTTTGGTCATCATGTTGATGAGCTTTACTATCAAACTAAAGGTGAGAATAAATCAAGAAAGAGGACTGTTTGAGAAACAAGTCTTCATTGTGTATGTGAGAGGCTTATCAAAGTAGTATTGTCTGAATGTAGCTGCTCTAGAGCCTTACCACCAATAGGTTCTGTATTCAAAAGACTTTCCACCGAAATGTCAAAGCCTAAGTCAAGACGTTTTTGCAAGAATAAGCACGCTGATCAAGAGAATGAATTCCCTAAAGTCACAATCAATATGGAGGAAAGAGGAAGACAACGTGACATCAATTCTGATCTTGATTTCTCTCCAGGAGGAAGGGTTGGCAGGGGTCTTTCTCAAAAAATGTCATGACTACAATTAAGGGCCAATCGACGTAGGGATTACAAGAAGACGCATGAAAGAATATCTTCAGAAGATGAACAGTCAGATACTAACTCTGTGGTTGTTTCTGATGATACGATGTTCAGTGTAGGACAAGCCAGGGAGTCATTCACAATCACACCTAATCAATTAACCTAAAGGTTGTAAGAAGCTTTGTCTAAACAGCAAGAAGAGATCAGAGTTGAGATAAAAATAGAGATGGAATTAACAATACAATAGATGAGGGATTTGTAGACTCAACAACATCTACAACAGCTAGAGTCAAGTCAAAAGGCTGAGTCCAGCCGGCGTAATACTATACCTATTAGGATAACCGAGGTGGACAGTGACCGAGAGGGGGATGAAACTATTTTTGATGATCCTCCTCCTAATAAAGATAATGCTGAGGGTGGTCTAGCTAAGGCACCTCTCCAACCTTCTCAAATTCACCCAAAGAAGAATACGGATGAAGATAAGAAAATGAAGGAGCTTGAGAACAAGGTCAATGCTTTGATGATGGCTCAAGAAGTGAAAAAAAATGGGTATTCCATGTCTGTATCCGAGGGAATGGGATTCAATTTCCTATCCTCAAAAATTTAGTTTGATTAACTTCACTCCTTTTGATGGTAGGGGTTCACCCACTCAGCACTTGATTTATTTCAAGTCTCATCTGGGTGCAATCTCTAGAAACGAGGCTTTGATGGTTCGTTTGTTTATTGGAACCCTTCGTGGGGCAACCTTCGATTAGTACTAATGTCTCAAGCTTAGAAGTATCAGCAGTTGGGATGATATAGAATGCTTATTCCTTACCAATTTCTTTAACAATGACACCAAGGTATCAATTGGTACCTTATTAGATGAGAAACAGAAAGATGAGGAATCAGTTGATGTCTTCGTCAAGCGTTTCTGAAACAAAGTGGTAAATTATCAAGATCCACTCACAGAAGAGTTTATCCTCCAGACATGTTACAACAATCTTTCTTTAGATGTCCTAGAAGTCATGGGAGTTGTGCCTTCTAAGACTTGGAAAGAATTATAGAGTTCAAACTCAGAAAGGCCCCTATGGTTTACGCCGTAAATCTATTAAGACCCCAGACTATTATTTGGATCTATTAAGCCCCTATACTTTTTATTTTGAATCTATTTAGTCCCTATGATGTTTCTCCATAACTAAAAAGTAGATTCAATAAGACAAAATTACCCTTTTTTAGTTATGGAGAAACACCATAGGGGCTAAATAGATTCAAAATAAAAAGCATAGGGGCTTAATAGATCCAAATAATTGTGTGGGGGCTTAATAGATTTAAGGTGCAAACCACAGGGGCCTTTCTGAGTTTGAACTCAGAATTAAAGGTACAGGGCGAATAGGTCGAACATTTTCTTAAGAGAAAGAAGCTTGAGAGGGGTCAACCACCAGTTAACCCTTAAAAGCAAAATTTTAATCATCGAGGTAGAGGAATGGCACCCGCGGTGGCCGCTGATGCTCACCAGACGTCACAACAACCGCAACAACAACAATCGCAACAGTCACCTTTCCAGCTGCCATACCAAGCACAGCAGTCCCCAAGGCAACCTAAGACTTCAGAACCTAGATTTCCGAAAGAATATTGTTTCAAGAACGATGAAGTACATGTTATCTTTAAATATCTTTTGGACAACAATAAGATCAAATTTCCACCGGTCATAAATCAGGAGGAGGCTAATAAGATTACAGACCCGAAATACTGTGCAAATCACAAAAGGGTTCATCATCCTACCAAGGCATGTTATGTCTTAAAAGACAAAATTCAAACCTTGATCGATGTTAATATTATGAGTACGAAGCCGAAAGAAAATAAAAGAGGTGCAAATGCAGTATCTATTAGCTTCGGCTCAGTCCCTTTGTCATGGTTTCGACCAGAACCTATGTCAAAGGTAAAAATACAAATTGTCAATGATGACCCTCATGGACAACGCCAAAAGGGACTTGTGCCACATACAACTCCAAATAGCGAAATCTTCTGGGTCCATCCCGATTTGCTTGAAGATGAACATTGGACGAGATCCTCATCCAAGAAGAAGTTGAAGGGTAAAGGAAAGAGAAGTCCTATTACGGAGCCTTGGCAATTCCTGAAGAGAATGATGAAGAAATCCTAACTTTACCACTTTCTGAAGAGGAACATGAAGTCTTTTCTACCATAAGTGGGAATGAATACCGATTCAACTAGCCAAGTGCGTCCAAGCAATTAGCTGAGCAGTGGGTGGTAAAGACCACACCTTTTAAAACATTAGTTGAGCTGGGGGTGGTTGCAACTACCTCTGTACCTACTGAGAAACCTCAATAGTTGGCTAAACAGAAAGAGAAGGAACTCTAACACAAAGAAGCTCAAGTTCCGAAGCAGTCTCGTTTCAATCGACCGATTGGAAGAGATAAACCGGAAAGTTCAAATGCTCCCATACTGCTTCGATGTCATGGCTCAGTTGGCCAACATCCTAGCGAGGATCACTCTATATGAGTTGTTGTGCCTTTCAAAAGACACCAGGGAAGCTTTACAAGAAGCTTTGGCAAATTCTAACGTGTTTCTCACTCAGATCAAGGCAGCCCCTAAAAGCCGGAATCATCAGTTCAACACTGTAACTTGACAGTCACAAAATTTCCTTGCATTACCTTTAGCAAAGAGGACATGCAAATGAAGAATTCGAAGCATGATAGGCCTTTGTATTTTACCAGATACATTGGTTCCAACATTGTTAACCGTATCCAACTTGATCCGGGTTCCGTTGTTAGTATCATGCCACTTCGGTTGATGTACCACCTTAGATATCCTATCAGTAAATTAGCCTCTAAGGGAACCGTTATCTATGGATTCAACACCAGTGGATCCAGGCCATTGGGAAAAATCCGGGTGAAGTTTCAACTTGGAGATCTGAAGTCTGAGGTCACTTATTATGTGATTGATGCAGAGACCTCTTATAACTTACTGTTGGCCCTTGGATCCACGGTAATGTTATAGTTCTTTTCACCCTCCATCAGTGTTTGAAATATGTCGATACTAATAATAAGGTCAAGATGGTGGTCACGGATAAACAACTATTTAAGGGGTTAGAAAATTACTTTACTGACTACCTTCTTTATGGTACTGAATCCGATACTGAACCATCGGCCCATGGTACTGACAGCAGAGAAGAAGCTGATACCGAAGCCAGGCTCAATTATAGCGAAGGTCTTGTATTAAATAACATTAAACCTCTTGTAATCGATCTTGATGATGGTGAATCGTCAGATGAAAGTTGTAACTAGCAACTTTTCGATGAAATAATAAATAATGATTTAGAGTATTTGTGTTGTCTCGATAATATAATACAAGAACTGTATAGTAATTCCGGTATACATATGTCACTCCGATCATCCTGCAGGATGAAGAAGTATGTCCAAGACTCGCTTGGAACAACCCTTGTCATTCCTGCTAAGGCAGAGAGTGAAAACGATGTCATCTATGGGAAAGGAGAGATATCCCCATCGATAGATCCATTCTCAAAAATTGATAGTGACAACGAAAAGCCTAATCTAAATTTATTCCGATATAGCCCCCAAGCATGTGATTACATGAAGAAATGGTGATATAACCTCACACTTGGGGAAGGACTTCGTTTTGATCAAGGTCCTCGAATTCCGATCAAAGCTGCTTATGTTCCAAAAGGAAAACCTGATAATTATTATAGCCATAGAAGAGGGTTAGGGTATTTCTTATCATCCGATGATGAATATTGCTGGCAAGTCATTAACCAATTAGTGAATAAAGATGAATACTCATCCGAGTCCTCAGGTTGGGATTCTGATATTAGCCTTGGAGAAATATTCAAATGATTAATGTTGAACATGGTCACGATCGATCCTTCTACAACAGAAGAAGATGATCAATTGCCCACTTGGGAAGATCCCTGGATATATTACATGAATATTCAATATGGTGATCGATTCGAACAGAGGGAACCTCCCACTGAAGATAAGGTAGTCCAGGTCAATATGGATGATGAAGTCAATTCGAAACCCATATTTATTAGTGACAGTCTTCCATCAGATGAGAAAGAAGAGTTGATCATTCTCATTAGAGAATATATCAATGTTTTCGCTTGAAACTATAAAGATATGTCAGGACTTGACCCGAACGTGGCAATGCATAGCCTTAACATCAAACCGAATGTTAAACCTATCAAACAATAACAGAGACGGTTTCATCCATAAATTATGGAGGCAATAGAAGTAGAAGTCAAGAAATTGATCGATTTGGGCTTCATCAGAGAAGAACAACATCCTGATTGGCTTGCGAATATTATCTCAAATCCACAAAAAGAATAGGAAAATCAAAATCTGCATTGACTTTAGGGATCTGAATACTACTTGTCCCAAAGATGATTTTCTTCTTCCGATCACGGATATTATTATTGACAATATGTGCGGATTCGAGAGAATGTCATTCATGGACGGATTCTCGGGGTACAATCAAATTAAGATGCACCCAGATGATAAAAAGCATACCACGTTCAGGATACCCTTTAGCATTTTATATTATACAGTTATGCCTTTTAGCTTAAAGAACGCCGACGCTACGTACCAACGAGCAATGATGAAGATTTTCCAACAATACCTCAGGAAGACCGTTGAATGCTATGTTAATGATCTGGTTGTTAAAAGTCGTAACAAAAATGACCACATTAATGACCTAAAGACAATGTTCGATCTTATGCGGAATCATCAATTTAAGATGAACCTACTAAATTCTTCCTTGGAATATCAAGCGGCAAATTCCTTGGATTCGTCATCACCAAAAAAGGTATCCACATCGATCCCGATAAAGTGAAGGTGATACACGAATTACAACCCCCAAGAAATCTCAAGGAACTTAGAGGATTGCAGGGGCAGTTAGCCTATATTCGGTGGTTCATATCAAACCTTTCAGGAAAATATCAACCATTCTCCAAGATCACAAAGAAAGGCATGTCATTCATTTGGAATGAAGCCTGCGAAAAAACATTCAAGGATATTAAAAACATATCTTACGAATCCTCCTATTCTCGTTGCACCGAAGTCGGGTAAACCATTTTTGATTTATGTCAAAGCGACGAACCACTCGTTAAGTGCCTTGTTTTCACAAGACGATGATAACGGTCACAAGCAAGCGGTGTATTATCTGAGCCGCACATTGGTAGGCGCCGAATCTTGATAACCGATGATTGAGAAAGAACGTCTCGCCTTAGTGTCCGCAATTCAGAAGATGCGACATTACCTAGTTGGGCAGACGATTTATGTCATTTCCAACGTGAACCTAATTCGAGTGTTAATGATGCAACTAGCTTCCATAAATTAGCGTTTAGCTAGGTGGGCTTTACTCTTATCCTAATATGACTTGCACTTTAAATAGTAGAAGTCGGTTAAAGGACAAGCAATATGTGATCTCTTAGCGATTAATCCTACAAAAGATACAGCTGAGTTATATGAGGATTTGCCTGATGAAACTCATGAAGTTAATACCACATTGCATCAGCAAGTGTGACAATTATACTTCGATGGTGCTTCCCGAGCAACCAATGTGGAAAGTGCTCATGGATGTTCTAAGATTTCCTCCAAAGTTGGAGTTGTCTTAGTTTCCCCTGAAAAACACATCATGCCTCGAGCTTATTCATTAACTGAACAATGCTCTAATAATGTAGCTGAATACAACGCGCTACTAATTAGACTTAATTTTGCCAAAGAGCTTGGGGTCGAATATATGGAAGCTTTTGGTGATTCTCAACTAATAGTCAACCAGATCCGAGGAGAGCACGAGGTCAAAAACCAAGATCTGATTCCGTATCACCAGGTGGCCATTTAAATGGCAAATTCCTTTGAGGAATTCTTCATCGAGTATATTCCACATCTCCAGAATGCATACAGATGCACTAGTGTAATTAGCCATATCTTTAGCACAACCTCTCAAGACAGAACAATTGGTCACGGTGAGAACTCATCAGCTTATCGTACTAATTTACCATTCAATTGTCAAAGAGGCACACTCAATGAGAATCAAACTCGAAGCTCGAGACTGGCATTTCCCTATTATAGATTACGTCCTAAATGATATTTTATCAGAAGATGTAAAAGAAAGGGATTCAATCTGGCGAAGAGCACAAAGATTTTATTATAATATCGTGACACAAATATTGTATTGTCGTTCATATAACGGTCTATTACTCTGTTGCCTATCCAATAGGGAAGCGGAAGTAGCACTTAAAGAGGCGCATAATAGGATATGTGGTGTGCACCAATCCGGTACTAAGCTTTGTGATCGACTCAGAAGAATGAACTATTATTGGCCAACCATGGTTAAAGACGTGGTTAATTACGCACGATGATGCCATGCATGTCAAATTCACGCGAATTATATGCACCAACCCCCAGAGCTTTTACATCCGTCAGCTACAGCGTGGCCATTTGAGACATGAGGAATGGATATTATTGGTCCTATTTTTCCACCTTCAATCAAAGGTGACTGTTTTACTAACGATCACAGATTATTTCTCAAAATGGACCGAAGTGGTTTCACTTAAAGAAGTAACAACGAGCAATGTCATCAAATTCATTAAACACCATATCATATATCAATATGGTGTCCCAAGACGAATAGTCCATGATAACGACCCTCAGTTTGTCAGCAACGCGTTCATTAAATTCTATAGTAAATTCAGAATTCAAGACGTTTCATCAACAACATATAATCCCACATCTAATGGATTAGCTAAAGTTTTTAGTAAAATAATTATCAAGATTTTGTCAAAACTCATAAGAGTCAACAAACAAGATTAGGATGATAAGTTAGGTGAAGTTCTTTGGGCCTATCACACCACTGTCCGCACGCCAATCGGAGCTACTTCATATTTCTTAGTATATGGATGCAAAGCCGTCCTTCCTTTGGAAATACAAATTCCCTCTCTCTATATCGCTCTCACAACGGGAATGATGACGGAAGAACAACATCGAAAATGTCTCAAAGAGTTGGAGATGTTAGATGAAAAGCTTCGAGGAAGGTGACCTGATTCTTTTCGTTCGGCGACCAATGATTTTTAATTCCAAGAAGAAAGGAAAATTCTAACCCAAATGGGAAGGACCGTTCGTAGTAGAAAATGTTTACTCGAACGGTGCATATCACTTGATCACCCAAAACGATGATAAGCTCATGATACCGATTAATGGGAAATTCCTAAAAAAGTACTACTTATAGTACGTTTGGGATAACCTATTTAATGGAAAGTTCCTGGAGAATGCTATGTACGATATTTTTTTAAGGATAACCCAAAACCAATTGATTATTCAAGGTGAAAACCAATCATTTAAATGATTCACTCTTAATCATGATAAAAATGACTAAGAACCTCCCGCTGTGGTTGTTTAATCATGTCCAAAATGATTAAAAACCCTCCCACTGTGATTTTCATTATACTCTTTTGTTAAGATGAAATTTAATGACCTTATTGGATCACTCTTTCCTTGCAAAACTCCCACAGTCTTATTGTCGAGTGCTTGATGATTCATAGGCCTCCACCATAAAATCTCTCACCGATCAAATCAACTAATGGTGGGTTCACCAAAATTCTTTATGGTTAAATCCATCCAAACTCCTGCTGTGTTCGAGCCTTTAACACTCCCACTGTTGAGCTCTGACACAACAATCAAAATTTCAATCCATGACGATTATCAAACCCCTTTTCATGTCAAGGTTTGGTCACTTGATACTGAAAACCCCTTCTAAGTGATTTGTGAAAATCTAAATCCCCACTATTATTTGTACCTCTATTCCCTCTGTTTGCTTGGTCAAACCTTTAAATAGTTAGTACCACAACCAAAATTATCTCTCGATTCCTTCCATGAATGAGAGGTCCACAAATTGAATGATTAAACCTTTAAACAGTTAGGATCGTCTCAAATCCCTATTTGGTCAAACCTTTAATTATTTAGGACTAAAGCCAAAATCGCCTCTCGATTCCTCCTATGAGAGAGAGATCCATAAATTAAATGATCAAATATTTAAACAGTTAAGATCATCTCAAACCCCCACTCGGTCAAACCTTTAAACAGTTAGGACTAAAATCAGAATTATCATTCGATAAATGAAAGGTTTCCATACATTCCCCTTCAGTCAAACCTTTAAATAGTTAGGACCAAAGTTAGAATGTCATCTTGATAAACGAGAAATCCACCTTCAGATTAGGTAGCCAAACTTTCTGACAGTTAGGATTATCCGAATCTTTTTGATTCTCAAAGTAGAGATCCCACTTTTAGTTTTACCTTTTCGGATTCTCGAAGTGGAGATCCCACTTTGAGTTTGTTTTGCAGCAGGAGATATAATATAAAATTCTTCCTTTCCAGCATCAGGTTCATCTTTACCAACAAAAAAGAGATCAAGAGATAGAATATAAAATTATTCCTCTCCGACATCGGATTCGTCTCTACCAACAAAAAAGAGACTAGGAGATAGAATATAAAATTCTTCCTCTCCAGTATTGAGTTCATCTTTTTACCTAAAAGATATTTCCTCTACCATACTTTATCGAGTTCATCTCTACCAACAAAAAAGAGGCCATGAGATAGAATATAAAATTCTTCCTCTCCAGTATCGGGTTCATCTTTTCACTAAAAAGATATAACCCATCAACATTTCCAAATCCATACCTTTTATGCATGGGGGACGTTATCTCGAGCCATTATTAGAGATAAGCATACATCTAACACATGTAGCCTACATATTCAACATTATAGTATAAATCCTAAGAGAGTTTAATTTTTTTAACCTAACGTTATATGTAAAACGGATTTAGATAATTCACATACTAGCCTGACTCAAACGATAGTCGTTAAAAGCACGTCAAATTTGTTTATGGCTGAGGGTTTTCCAAAAATCGAATGAGTGTTATATTTATTTATTCTAAACAAGAATGAGTAATCATAATAAAATTTCAATAAGCAAAAGAGTTCACTTTATTCATGAGAAAGATTTTAAAACAAGTACACAGGAAGTTCTAATACAAGAAAGTGTTCTCAATCTAAAAACAACTTATAATTACGGATTTGGCCTTCGAGTTTTGAAAGCTCTGCCACATAAGCCTATTCAAACTCGATTGCTAGGTTGACCTTCAAAGTTTCTTCGTCAGTACTTGAATCTTGACAACTTCTTGCTCCTTTTCAACAAACCTTCTATACTGAATCTCCAGCTAATGAAACATGTTTGCTTCAACACGTTCCTCTTCCGCCCAATCAGTTTCTAAAATATCCTGAGCATCCTCAGCTTTCTCGAGTTGTTCCATCAAGCGGGTTATCTCAGCTCGACCTGACTCTAAAGCTTAAAGCAAATCAACCTTAGCTTGTGTCTTCTTAGCAATATTCACTCTGATCTAAGTCACGCGGGCTCGGCCTGACATCCAATGTAGTACGGTCCTGCCTCGGCTTTTCAATGTCCAATAAGGTGTCATTATAGGTGCCGAAAAATTGTGGGAAACACAGAAAAATTCCTAACATTTGTGAACTTTGAACTATCGGGACACTTTTGTTAGACTGTAGAGGGGAGTGATTAAGGTCTTATGCTAATCTAATCTGATTTTATGCCAATTAAAACTAATTAATAAGTTATCCTAGCAGGTATGAAATTCAACAAGATATATGAGATAGGATAAACAATATGAACAAAGAGATATATCGTATATGATAAAAATATATGCAAGGATATATAAACTAACACAAGGGTGAAATAAACAGGATAAGAGTGATAGTGTGCAAATAAACAATGCAAACACACAAAATGATCACGGAGTTCGGACCTTCCCTCCTACATCTCCGCTTCCCACTCCCGGGGAGAAATCCACTATCACAACCGGGTTTTTTACGTTTACCCGAACAACGTTTACACCACACAATACGGTTTTCTAGTTTACTGAAAACTCTACAACTCACACACTCTTGCAATCCCACTCTACACCCTCTCAAATGTTGAACTAGACGTGTCTCCCTCAAGTGCTCGATTACAACCTCTTCCTAGGTTCGTTAACCAATGCCACTCCTCTTGGGACGATCCCCGACTCTCGTCACACACTTCTCTCGGTGTACAAGTGTATTACAAAGTTATTCTCACAATAAGGCACAATTATAATAATTGTTTGTTCTCAAGTATGGATGAGAACACAATGAAAGCTCACACTCAATTGTTACAACCTCACAACCTAAATTATACTATGAATGTAAATACAATAAGCTCAATGGTTGTGTGTGTGTAAACAAAGAGAAAATAAAATCAACTAAACTTAATATGAACACTAGCTTAATAAAATAATAATCAAACAATATAAAATATAAAGCTAGATTGAGTTTAGAAAACTTCTCAATAGATCAAGAGTGGAAGGAGAAGAGTTGGATGCTCAAACACCAATAGATGATCTCCTCAAGCTATTGTGGAATTGATTCAAAAAACTAAAATACTCAAATGCTTAAAACCTTATAAACACAATTTAAACAAACTTAAACCCTTGATTAAAACTTTGTTAAACCTCTTGGATTGCTTACTGAAAACTAAGATATAATGGGGTATTTATATGAAACCCCAAAGCCAAGAGAAAGCCAAGAAAAGATAAAAAAACCAGCTTAACAACGGCTCTGGAAACTAGCCGTTGGAGCAGATTTAACAATGCGACGGTCGACCGCGGCGGTCGACCACGAAGGTCATCAAAGCAGAGAAAACTTCCAGAGAGTTCGACGGTCGACCGTGGCGGTCAACCGTGGGCATTTTTAGCTTGACGGTCGACCGTGACGGCCGACCGTGAAAGTTTCTGCTGTATCCTGAGGGAAAAACAAGGGCGTGGTCAATCGTGGTGGTCGACCGTGAACTGATATATGAAATTTTCAGGTTTGAAAACAGTTTGCTGATTTTAAAACACTGTTTAAAAATATCAAATAAATTCTAAAAATTATGAAACTTTGGAAAATGATTGTAGACATGATAATACACATGCTACAAAAACTGGTTTTCTAAAAGAACTTCTCAAATGAGAAATATCATCATTTTGCAAAATAGTCCAAAACATGAAAATGTAAACATATGAATTTTGACATTTTGGCTAAACCATGTTTTGAAACATTACAAAATAATTTTATAGACTTGAAGAAAGATGTAATCTATTGTTATGAA
>BQKN01000491.1:508743-519636 GCA_022839385.1 Asparagus kiusianus | reverse complement strand
ATATATATATATATATATATATATATATATATATATATACATGGAAACCAATAAATGTGTGTGTATATATTATATTGAGCTTAAGGTATTAACACACATAATATAAACTCCTAAACTAAATTACCCAAGCTTGATGAAGGTCTTCAATGAGCTCAACTTGGTACACTTGCGGATGAAGCTTGAACTTGGATCTTCAACTTAAATTGTACATAGCTTCACCTACTATTCCGCTAACCTCCATTGGATATTATCACTGAAGCGCAATCCATCCAACCTCCAACATATTATTTGTCTATAATAAATAACAAAACACAAACACTAGACAAATAATATCAGATGTAAATTGTTTGTACATCATCATCAAAACAAGAAGACCAACAATCTTCCCCTTTTTGATGATGACAAATAATTTACAAAAAAGATATATGCATGAAAAGAAATGAGTATACAAAGTATAATATATCATGCATATAAACAAGAAAGAATATACTCATAATATTTCTCCCCCTTTGACAATATCAAAAAAGGGACAAAAGAATGAAGAGAGCGAAAGCTTTCCCTATCAATATGCATAGGTGAGCATAAAACAAGTATAGAGATTAGCTCCCCCTATCAAAATACCATATAAAATATATACAATAAAGATCAAAGAAAAATATGTGAGCAAGCATATATAAGAGCATGCTAAAAATTTACTCACATACATTAAGATAATGAGAACACATGTGATATATCAATATGAAAAAATAGTGTCTCATATCAAAGAGCATAAAAACCATGTGAAAAGATAGATTTATGAAATCAAAAGAAAAGGAGCATGAGAATTATGCAAAATGTTTTCAAATGAAAACAAATCATTCAAATAAAATCATAAATCAAAATTTAAGTCCAAAAACAATGTTTGATCAAAAAAGGAAATTTTCATTGTAAAACTTGATCAAACCAAACAAAGAATACATTATAAAACATATTTGAAATTTGAATCATCTATTTGTGCTATATAATGAATTCAAAAGAACAAATCAAACCAAAATTTTCATATTTTAAAAATAAGATTATAAAACTTACAAGAATCATGAACTATAGAAAACATCATCTTTAAAAGTATAAAGTCAAATCATCATTGATTTTTAAAAATCAAGAGAGGCAACTATATTTAGCTCTTGAGCTAGTATCAACCCATATAAATATTTTTAGTATTCGGTAAACATGATTTGGGAATAAACACCCAATAAACCCAGAGGGTTATATAAATACAAACCTCTCATCAAAACAAAATCAATAATCATGAAAACAAAAGAATTTGATCAATAAAAAATTATTTTCATGTTCAAAAGTTTAAAGTATAGTTTTTCAAAACTAAAAAAAGAAAAATAAAAACACTAAAATTCTTGGTTTAAAATCAAATTTGTTTTGGTACCCAAGTATTCTTGGTACCAAAAGGTTTAGGGACATGACCCCTATCATTTAAGCTCAAAACCCTAGGGTTATGAACCCATTTGGGCGTATTTAGTGCACAGGTCCGGTCATAGCAATAATTATGCAAATGACCCATTCGATTGCAATAAGTGCAATGAAGAGGATGCATTTGGTTATGTTGACCATGTGGATGTGCACGAGGAACATTTGCAAATAAAGATGGTCTTTTAAGATTATTTTACAAATAAGAAACATTTTGAAATAATGTTGATCTACTTGACATATTTTGCGATTTAGAAACTTTTCGCAAATCAAAACAAAACTTAGCTAAGTGACTAACTCTACCACAAAAATCACAATGATACACATTAGCATGCTTATGATGTACAATTTGTGTATGTGTGTGTACATGTGATGAAGAAACTTGATGAGATGCACAAGAAGGATTAATATTCTTATGTTTTTGTGCATCATAGCAAAACTTAGCTAAATGGCCTTTACGACCACAAATGGAGCACTTGTAAACTTTGCTATACAAGTGTGCATGGTGTGTAGGTGATTTATAAGTTGTAGCACTAGATTTAGCACACTTGTTCGTAAGTTTTTTATGATTATCAATGCATGTGTTAAAAGATGAATCTAAGCATGATATGCAGTTTTTCACAAGATTCAATTTATTATTGGTGACAACATCATTGATAATAGAAGTAGAGCATGTATGGTTATTCTTAAAAGAATCAAATTCATTTCTAATGCATTCTACTTCTAGCATGGCATATTTATTAGCATGAGTTAAGCTAGAAATGGATGAAGTTAATTTTTTAATTTCCAATTTTAACATATCATTAATTTCTTTAAAGGCAACATTTTCTTGAGAAATGATATCAAAATTGGAGACTAGCTTCTCATGATCGGATTTTAAACTAACATACTTGCTTTTGAGAGCAATAAAATTATTTTGCAATTTAGTGTAGGCATGCGATAATTTCTCATATGCAAGCGAGTTCATCAATAGATAAATCATTATCGGAATCGGAATCGCTTACTACACAAGAATTATCCTCTTATGGCCATGTGCATGATGCTCCACATGAACTTGAAGAAGAAGCCTCTAAAGCTTGTCGAATTGCCTCCAAGTCCCCTTGATGTGCTTTAATAAATTTTCAAAGTTTGTAAGCACTATCAAAATGAACAAATTTGTTAGAAAAGGATGAGTCAAAAGCATTAAGAAAAAATTCTAACAAAAGCTTGTTCATTGAAAACATTTTCTTATCATGATTGCTCCACTTGGATTTATCCAATGTGGGCATAATATAAGAACAATCAATAACTTTCCATAAGTTAATATTTCTAGATTCAACAAATATTTTAAATTTTAAGCACCATTGAGCATAGGGGAAATTTCTAAATTTTGGAGCAATATTTGGATCATAGCATAAACGAAATATATTTATATTCATGATATATATGTGAATATATGCAAGCAAGACAGATGTAATCATAACTAGATTAGCACAAATAAGATAACTTGGATCTTTAACTCAAGGCGATTAGTCCTTAAATCAAAGAGCACCAAGCTCTGATACCAATTGTTAGACCCTAGAGGGGGGGTGATTAGGGTCTTATGCTAACCTAATCCGATTTTATGGCAATTAAAACTAACTAACAAGTTATCCTAGCAGGTATGAAATTCAACAAGATATATGAGCTAGGATAAGCAATATGAACAAAGAGATATATCATATATGATAAAAATATATGCAAGGATATATAAACTAACACAAGGGTGAAATAAACAGGATAAGAGTGATAGTGTGCAAATAAACAATGCAAACACACAAAATAATCACGGAGTTCGGACCTTCCGTCCTACGTCTTCGCTCTCCACTCCTGGAGAGAAATCCACTATCACAACCGGGTTTTCTACGTTTACCCGAACAACGTTTATACCACACAATACGGTTTTCTAGTTTACCGAAAACTCTACAACTCACACACTCTTGCAATCCCACTCTACACCCTCTCAAGTGTTGAACTAAACGTGTCTCCCTTAAGTGCTCGGTTACAACCTCTCCTTAGGTTCGTCAACCGATGTCACTCCTCTTGGGACGATCCCCGACTCTCGCCACACACTTCTCTCGGTGTACAAGTGTATTAAAAAGTGATTCTCACAATAAGGTATAATTACAATAATTGTTTGTTCTCAAATATAGATTTGAACACAATGAAAGCTCACACTCAATTGTTACAACTCCACAACCTAAATTATACTATGAATGTAAATACAATAAGCTCAATGGTTGTGTGTGTGTAAACAAAGAGAAAATAAAATCAACTAAACTTAATATGAACACTAGTTTAATAAAATGATAATCAAACAATATAAAATATAAAGCTAGATTGAGTTTAAAAAACTTCTTAATAGATCAAGAGTGAAAGGAGAAGAGTTGGATGCTCAAACACTAATAGATGATCTCCTCAAGCTCTTGTGGAATTGATTTACAAAACGAAACACTCAAATGCTTAAAAGCTTATAAACACACTTTAAACAAAACTTAAATCCTTGATTAAAACTTTGTTAAACCTCTTGGATTGCTTACAGAAAACTGAGGTATAAGGGGATATTTATCTAAAACCCCAAAGCCAAGAGAAAACCAAGAAAAGACCAAAAAACCAGCTCAACAACGACTCTAGAAACTAGCCGTTGGAGCAGATTTGACAGTGCAGCGGTCGGCCGTGGCGGTCGATCGCGAAGGTCATCAAAGCAGAGAAAACTTCCAGGGAGTTCGATGGTCGACTGTGGTGGTCGACCGTGGGAATTTTCAGCTTGACGGCCGACCGTGACGGTCGACTGCGAAAGTTTCTGCTGCATCCTGAGGGAAAAACAAGGGCGCTGTCGACCGTGGCGGTCGATCGTGAACTGATATATGAAATTTTTAGGTTTGAAAACAGTTTGCTGATTTTAAAACACTGTTTAAAAATATCAAATAAATTCTAAAAAATTATAAAACTTTGGAAAATGATTATAGACATGATAATACACATGCTAAAATATCATCATTATAAAATTTTTGATTTTCTAAAAGGACTTTCCAAATGAGAAATATTATCATTTTGTAAAATAGTCCAAAACATGAAAATGTAAACATATCAATTTTAACATTTTGGCTAAACCATATTTTAAAACATTACAAAATAATTTTATAGACTTGAAGAAAGATGTAAGCTATTGTTATGAAGTCTATAAACAATGAATATAGTATTTTATCAAAATACACATATAATACACTAAAACATGATTTCATTGAACTAAATAAAATTGATATTGATGAAATCATATATATGCATATAAGTATGAAACTAAATATGTTTTCTAATTATATTTAATTGTTTCATAGTAAAATTTGAAAACTATCAAACCAAAATATATATGTATATATATAACTATATATATACATGGAAACCAATAAATGTGTGTGTGTATATTATATTAAGCTTAAGGTATTAACACACATAATATAAACTCCTAAACTAAATTACCCAAGCTTGATGAAGGTCTTCAATGAGCTCAACTTGGTACACTTACGGATGAAGCTTGAACTTGGATCTTCAACTTGAATTGTACATAGCTTCACCTACTATTCCACCAACCTCCATTGGATATTATCATTGAAGCGCAATCCATCCAACCTCCAACATATTGTTTGTCTATAATAAATAACAAAACAGAAACACTAGACAAATAATATTAGATGTAAATTATTTGTAAATCATCATCAAAACAAGAAGGTCAACAACTTTGTGCCATTGTTTAACCACCCACTTAGATTCTTCTAAAATTTGCAGTAGGGAGAGATCTGGATTAATGGCTTCGGGAGCTGACAACAGGTCCTGCTGATGAAGAACTAACTAGGTCATCAAATAAGTATACAGTAGTTCGATTTTGGGAATCGGGATCTCAGTGGAGGGCTTCTTTCCCTCTTGTGTAAATGTTGTTGCTAAATGACGAAGCTCACTGTGAATGTCCACGATCATTATCGGGAGTAGAGATAGTCTGTGATCCGTCGTTAATTAAACTGCTGGATATAAGACTTTTATCGGCATCACATCGGAAGGCTGATAAGGTACCACACATTTTTTTAGCCAGATAGCTAAATACTCGGCTAGAAGAGTTGTCGGCTTAATCCTTGTACTAGCTTGCCATAAGAAAGACTTGAACTTGGTGCCTTAGGGGAATCCATTTTCCGAATAAGAGGTGTATGTCTGAGCATTTGTCTTCTGCAATATCCTATTATTTTCTGACGGGGTTAGATGAGGTAATTCACATACTTCTTGACTTGAATGATTCTAGAGGTTCTTGAACAGATAGTCGGCAAATTGCTTCAAGCTGATTTGCGGAGACTTCTTCTTGGCCTTAGTCTCCATCTCCGCCATAGTGGTGTAATAATGACATGTTAATTCCCATAGAGTGCCATAAGCCATGGTAGCCCGTTCTTTTATCCTATTCAGCTCATTAACTATCGAAAAGAATTCTCGGTAAGGGACCGCCCATGGGTAACCCTGAGACCTTCATCATCTCATGAAGAGGGAGCCCTAATTCTCCATTCTTAGTCAGAAAGGTGTTAGTGTCCGGATTTAAATCTTGAACAACGCAAAGAAATGGTTGACATTAATTTGCAGCCCGTACATACTGGCACATATAAGGATGTATAATCCTTTATCTGCCAACTCACATTCCTAACGGTTCAATACATAGCTAGCCATCCTTGTCCACCACTTATCTACAGAAGAGTGGACCCAGTCGTAGCACCTAAACTTTTTGATTGGAAGCTCTCTTCCCAATCTAGCTAGATGACCTTTCACTGTGTTACCCATGAGCATTAACTAGTTTTGAGGGAGGTTATCTTGACCTAAAATGTCAGAATGAAGTCCCCTCATAGAATTATTATCACTTGATCTTGGAGTCTTAGCATCCTTCCCGATAAACCCGCAGTGGATACGCTCATGATCCTCAGTCAATCTCTAAGACATTTCAAAGGCTACGACTAAATTCCTAAACTACAGAAGAGAGTGTTGGCGGGGGATTGATGGTAAATATCTGAATACTGAACCACTCTCAAACAACCATTGTGCTGGTTCACAAGAAAAGTTCTCCGGGTCTTTTACTGAATCCCCGAATAGGTACTGTGGCTTCCTCGACGGTTGGGTCGAATCCTGGTCCCGTGTCAACGGAACGTCAATAATCAACCGACGTAGAGTACGATGATTCCCTTGTTGTACAAGCTTTAGGACGTCCTCTTGATAGTCCCTACAGAATTGGAAGGCCTCTCCAATCAGAGGAACCCCTTCATAACGAGAGTGCGTAGCACTACTTTGACCAGTGATCTCTCTATCAGAGAAGGTCATAGAAGGAAAATGGACTGAAAAGAAAAGAAAAAATATATATATGGTTGGAACCCATTAAAAAAGGATGTTCTAAGGCTAAACAAGGGGTAGATTCACCTCGTGAACCAATGAGATAGAGTCATCACCCTGTAGTAGGCGAGACAATTACAATTGTTACATGCATAAAAGACAATATACATCATCGTGTATGAACACTACGGCGACATATTCGACCTTTTGAAAATATGGAATAATATGAGATCACCTCTTTTGCCTTTAGATTTGTTTTGGCCAAGCAAAACAACATCTTTTAGCGTCAATCCCCACAAAGGAGGATACCAGCTCTTCCCGAATGCCTTTCAAATGATAGCAAATGAGGATCTACATACAAGATTCACAAAGTGATAATTTCAGAATTGAGAAAAGTTTAGAAAAATTACCTCTATACGAAGAAATAGTGGGCTCCACTCTCTCGAATGCATGGGAGGTAGATCTACTCCTCGGGACGCGAGATCTCTTGGAAGACATGATAAAAATGTGGTTTTTAACCGAAATTCCTATAAAAAGTTAAGGTTTTGGGGTCAAATCAAACAAAATCATGAAAAAATACCCAAGATATGATCCAATAGCTCTGTTTTGCCAAGAATCAAAGAAGATAGAAGTTCAGCAAAAGGAAAAGCAAAGATTGAGATCAAACCTTCGAAGAACAAGCCAAAACCCTAGAATCCCCTTTGATGAAATCCACCTAAATCTATACAAAAGGGAGTGAGAACTGATTTATGAACTCTTTGGAAGGGATTCGAAGAGGTTTTGAACTTAGAGGAGATGGCCAAACATGGAAGAAAAGCTCAAAGGGTCGGGTTTTATAAACCGCTGGAAACCCCTTAGCATGCCCGCTTGTGAGACAGTTGTAACTATCTCGTGCTTCCGAGACAGTCATGACTGTCTCGCGCTTCTGAGACAGTCATGACTGTCTCATGCTTCCAAGACAGTCGTGATTGTCTCACGCTACCGAGATAGTTACAACTGTCTCGGAAGAAGGGCCAACCCGACATGTCATCTATAGCATTCATGAAGCATTCTTGATCTATTTTCAGTACATTTGAACACTCCGATGAGTATATGAGTATAAACTACATCTCCTTGAACCTCCCAACGAGTATATGAGGTTAAGCTGATTCTCAAAAACTCCAAGGAGTATATGCGTATAAACTGATTCTCCACACTCAAACGTCTTAAGAGCCTAAACTGTATAGACTCCAGTTAACATATGAGTATAAACTATGTTTCTATCGCAATGAAGGTCGACGCCAATCAACGCGTCGATAACTTTGCCAAAACAAGGTGTAGATTAATGCCAAGTCCAAAGATAATCCCTATGAGTTTATTCATAATTCAAATACGAATTTTTGAATAGGATGATCAGTTCATCATCGATTTAATGACACGAGCTAAATTCAACAATCAACATAACAACTTCAGTTTAAGATTTTGATAACGGTGAAGCAATAAGCGCAGCACCAGAAAAATTTTAGCTATTCGATAAAATACTGAATAGACTAGAATGTGGAGAAGTCAACAAACTGAAGTAGGAGTGTATCATATTCAAAATAATCCAAACTCCTCTATAAAAAATTAAGGCTAAAACACTTTAGAGGGATATCTATAGGTGTCAAAAATTGCCTATAGATTATCATACATAGCTCAAGATGGAGAGAAGACGATAAACATCATCATCTGAGTTATAGAATATCATCCAAAGCTAAGGATCAACTAAAGAATGCATAAGAAGCGCATCACGCAAGTTTCGAAGCACAAAACATGTCTCAGAAGCATAAAAGGAACTCACAGTTTCTGAGATAGTTGCAACTATCTCAGAAACTACGAAGAAGACTACAGCTTCTGAGACACATACAACTATCTCGGAAGCATGAAGAGAACCTATAGTTTCCGAGACAGTTGCAACTATCTCAGAAGCTAAGATGAGATAGACGACAATTTTCTCAAGACTTGCGCACGCCACGTAGCTCAATAACTGTCAGAGATCATGTGTGAACGTGAGGAAGATATTACAAGCGTAAATTACGTTAAATAATTGTCAAAATAATGATATTAAAACATGTTTAAAGCAGTTATAAAATAGCTAAAAAATGGCCATGCTTCAGAGACAGTTGCAACTGTCTCGAAAACGGGAAGCTGATCATACTTCTGAGATAGTTATAACTGTCTCAGAAATAGGAGTCCTCCGGTGCGACTTCTTCTTAATTTCTAACTTCAGTTACAGTACCTATGGGTTATAAATACTTCCCTAAGACCTATATGCACGGGGCCAAGCAGATTAACCAGAAAGAGAGAGAATCTTGGAGCAGAAGAGAGCAGAGATTTGAGTGTTCTTTTCAAGGAAAAGAGAGAGTCTTCGTCATGTTCAAGCCCTTTTTAGCAACTTTGGTGACTCCTCAAGATCTAAGTATTGACTTGATCTTTAGAAGAGTTTTATCTTATAGCAATAAGATATTCACTTCTTTTCTTACTTCTAAACGAAGCAAGAATCCCAAAGCCTTCACGGTTCAATCTGAATCTATGATTCGGTAGTCCACGAGCTAACACACCCTCGGCATAGGCAAAGATCTCACACAAGCAGCAATCCACAATGATCATGCGTGTGATTCTAAGGAGCATTTGTAATCTAATATTTTTTGTAAAAAGTAGTTTTACAAAGTACGAAGCTTACTCTTATGAATTCGTTGTAATCGATAAACAATTATAATGAATTCTGCAACGAAACTTGTTCTTGACGCAAAAATTACCTTGTTAGCTTTTACCCAAAAGGGTGAAGTGGGCAATATACTGCTCAAATCTTGATGTGTTTGTTGTACAACTCGTGCATGTCTAGATATTGACCAAAAGCTTCCTTTGTTAGGGATAGAGGCAATTTTATTTTCCTACAGCGAGATCCCGAAAGGGTATCTTTTTGGGTTATCAAAGTGGTGTGAAGGGATACAGATTGTCGTGTCCTGAGTGGAAGAAATATGTAATTAGTCAGGACGTAACATTCAATTAGTCAGCCATGCTAAACTCAAAGAGTGTAGATGTGAGATATATCAGCTCGGTTAGAAACACTAGTTCAGAGGTAATCAGGTTGGGTGGAAGTGGTAAAGATTTTTTTGGAGGCGGAATTCACAACTCCACTGATGTCTACTGATGAGACAATAGTAGAATAGTAGGTTCCGGATGAGGGGCCTATTGAGCAACAACAACAATCGTCCTTGGCAGACGATAGAGAGAGAAGACCAAACGTAGGGAAGGAACCAGTTCATTACAGTTTTGAGGATATAGCAGTCTATGCTTTATCTGTGTTTGGAGATGAGCATGTTACCTACAATGAGGCTATGAGAGGGGATCATAGTGTAAAACCCCGAAAATTTGAATATAGTGTGATAAATAATTATAAATATGTTATATGATAAAAATAATTTATTTTTATGTTTGAGTATGATAGGAATTGATTTGAGATCAATTCAATGCATATTTGTGAATATACGAGTGTAAATACACAAAACATGCACAAAGGCAAATAGAGAGAATCTGAGAATTATGACCAGTTAAGAGTTTTTATGTTTTGCACACTGATTTATTTAGAATCTGGAAAAGTGTATAAGATCAA
The DNA here is from genome assembly GCA_022839385.1 of Asparagus kiusianus. Classification (NCBI taxonomy): domain Eukaryota; kingdom Viridiplantae; phylum Streptophyta; class Magnoliopsida; order Asparagales; family Asparagaceae; genus Asparagus; species Asparagus kiusianus. Next base: position 509,168 of record BQKN01000491.1, on the reverse strand, counting down.
AGTTGTAGGTCTCTTCAAGAGCTTTCCAACGAATCTTAGATCACCTCATTCCGAGATTAGATGAGAAAGTTATAGCTTTTTCACCGAACCCCAGTCTGAGAATGACCCAGGAACCTGCGCAGTCGACCGCCGTGGTCGCTGCGGTCGACCGCGCAGCGAACCTGGTTCTGCCAGTTCTGTTTCGGGTCGGGTTTTGTTTATACCAAACCCGATTGCTACCCTAAGTATATATACTCGTTTTGAAGCTCTCAGAACCCTCTATTGAACCCTAATAGCCCCAGCCCCCTGCTCTCTCTCCTCTCAAAACCCTAGCTCGGATTTTGGCGTTTTTAGGGCGTTTCGAAGGATTTTCGGTGGAGTTTCGCTGTTCAGATTGAAGGAGGACCATTCTCACTCGTTTTTGGGTGTTCATCAACCCCCTCAGG
>BQKN01000491.1:489684-508733 GCA_022839385.1 Asparagus kiusianus | reverse complement strand
GATAGAATTGTGATGGTGAAACATGTTATTGCACGGTGTGGTGCATGGCAAGTTTAACATTCTTGGTTTCACCTAGGACTGCAGCCTTGTGTGAACCCAGGGGCATCACACATAGTAAGGAGTGGATGACGGCTATGAGGGAGGAGATGGAGTCCCGTCATAAAAACCATACTTGGGATTTGGTGGAAGCACCAAATAGGAAGAAGCCGATTGGGTGCAAGTGGGTCTATAAGGTGAAGGATGGTTTTCCAAGCTCTGGGGGAAGTACACGTGTATGATATAAGGAAAGATTAGTGGCAAAAAGGTATGCAAACCTAGAAGGTGTTGACTATAATGAAGTCTTCTCTCCGGTCGTGAAACACACCTCTATCCGGGCCCTTTTAGCGATGGTTGCGTACTATGACATGGAACTCAAGCAATTAGATGTCAAGACTGCATTCTTGCATGGAGATTTTGAGGAGGACTTGTATGTCACAGCCTATTGGATTTACAATTGCTTGTAAGGAGGATTATGTGTGCAAACTGAAGAAATCATTGTATAGATTAAAGATATTGTTGTGACAATGGTATAAGAGATTTGACACATTTATGATACTGCAAAAGTTTACACGGAGTGAGCTTGATCATTGTGTGTATTTTAGGCAGGTTGGTGGTTCTTACATCTATTTGTTGCTCTATATTGATGATATGCTTATTGCCTCACATAGTATAGTGGAAGTCAATAAGCTGAAGAAGAAGTTGAGTTCTGAGTTTGAAATGAAAGACTTGGGTCCTATGAAGAAGATATTTGGGATGGAGATTGTTCGAGATAGGAAGAAGGGGAGGTTGTGCCTTTCTCAAAGGCGGTATATGGAGAAGGTGTTGGTTTGTTTTGAGATGCAAAACTCGAAGCAAGTTAGTACTCTCCTGGCTCCTCACTTTAAGCTTTCAGGTCTGTAGTCTACTACTACTGAGGTGGAACGTAAGTACTTGTCTCAAGTTCCGTATGCTAGTGCAGTTTGTATACTTATGTATGCTATGGTTTGTACTCGTCCAGATCTTGCACATGCGATCAGCTTGGTTAGTCGGTATATGGTAAAGCCGGGTATACAACACTGGCAGGCTGTCAAGTGTATTTTATGGTATCTTCAATGATTATTGGATGTCGTTTTGGTTTATTCGAAGACTGGAGAGTCACATATGAGAGGGTTCATGGATTGGACTATGCGAGTGATTTGGACAAGCGTCGGTCCACCACTGGGTACTGCTTTGTTCTTGCCGGTTGTACGATCAGTTGGAGGTCTATGTTATAGTTTATTGTAGCGTTGTCTATACAGAGGCATAGTACATGACAGTAATAGAGGTGATTAAGGAAGCAGTGTGGATACGTGGCTTGGTTGGTGACTTGGGTATATCTCAAGAGGTTGTTGAAGTGCACTACGATAGTCAAAGTGTAATTCATCTTGTGAAGAATCAAGTCCATCATGCTCGCACCAAGCATATTGACGTCTAATTTCATTTTATCCATGAGATAATTGAGAGTGGCAAGATTCGACTGACGAAGATTGACACTAAGGAGAGCCCGACGAACATGTTGACAAAGGTTGTTCCAACAGTCAAGTTTGAACACCGTCTTAACTTGATCAATGTTCTTCGGTGTTGAGGCCCTTTGGGGCGATTTGATGGCGATGGTTGTTGAAGAGATTAGAGGTTACTTGGGTGATAAAGACTATTGGTGGCTTACCAATTTCTCCAAGGTGGAAATTTGTGAAGTTGGCTGTATTGAAAGCCACCCACCGTTAGCTCATATTGAGCCATAAATTGCCAGACCTCTCTGTCGACTATAGAGTCTGAACACACTAATGGGTCCTATATGATTTGGACTCGTTTTTGTGTCCTGTTTGGATTCGGATTGGGGAGTTATTTGGCTAGTTGGACTCCTGTTTGGATTCAGATTGGGAAGTTGTTTGGCTAGTTGGACTCGAATTTGAGAGAGGCTATACATAAAGATTGTCTAGGGTTTCTCTATGTATCTTTGACAAAGAAAAAATGATATTTATTTTGGCTTTGTAAGGAAGAGAGATTAGAGTTTCTAATCTTCTCCGTCTTCGTTGTAAACTCTTGAAAAATAGTGAATTGTTGATCTCGCCAGTTGTGGACGTAGGCATCTTGCCGAACCACGATTAATCCTTACCTTCTCTTTGTGAGGTGGTTGCACATCCGTGTTTGTCTCTACATTATCATGGTTGGGAGTTTTAACATAGGAAAGGGAAGGGAAAGAAAATATATTATAATTAAAATTTAGCTGTTGATTCATAGTAATAAATGGTAAACTGTCAAACTTCTTTTATAATTATTTCCCCCTCCTTTTCCCTCCCTCCTCTATATCCATATTTTATGTGAATTTCCTCTTCCTTCCCTTATATTACCTCTCTCAAAAAACTCCCAAAGTGAATTCCCATATTCTCTTCCCCTACCTCCATCCAAACACACTAGGGCTGAGCGTGGTTCGGTCCAAATCGAAAAAACCGATCGAACTGACCTGAAAAAAGTAGTTTTATGAGTAGGGTGGTTCGAGTTGGGTTGAAAAATTTTCAACCTGAACCGACCGAAAATAGTGCAATAATACCCATTATGATCTCAAACCCTACCCACCCATCCCCAAAGAGTCAAAGACTCAAACCCTAAACTCATTTCCTCTCCCAGCCGCCGCTCCTCATTTCCTCTCCCAGCCGCCGCTCCTCATTTCCTCTCTCTTAGTCTCTGTTCACCTCTCTCACTCTCTCTCACTCCTCAGCAGCCAGCGCTCCGCAATCTTCATGGCTGAGGTCATAACATCTCCTCAGGCTCAAGATCTATCTCCGACTTTAGGGGGGGCCCCGCACCCGTCACGCCGAGGTTGAGGTATAAACTAAAAATTATTCTTCTACATCTGAGTGATCTCTTTTCTTTTCATGTGATGTCCTTTTGCTCTTCGTAAAGCTTCCTTCTCATTCAATGTTGACTGCGATTATTCTTTGGAAAGCATCTGTAATATTCAACCTCCCTTTCCTTTTCAACTTCATCTTTAATTTTGCTGGTTATGTTAGTGGATGATGCTTCAACGCTTGACCCTTGATAAAAATTATGTTCCAAATTTTAAGTTCTCTTCAAAGGCAAGGATTGTGATAAAGCTTTTCCTATGCTTTTTCCATTTTTCATTGTGATAAAAATTATGTTCCAAATTATGTTCCAATTTTGTTGGTTATGTTAGTGGTCGTCACCCGTCATTTGTTTTATCTTTAACAGTTTGAACTCTGGACATTAAGTATGTTGCATATGTATTAATAGGACCTGAATCATTATGTGTTGAAAACAATATCATTATATCAGTGTTTAATACTTCATAATCTCTTACTTTGTTGATTTTTTTAACACAGTTTATTGTTTGATAAGAAGTTTGATGAAGTTAGAACCGAACAAACCGAACCGAACCACACCAAACCGACTTGCAACGGCTCGGTTTGGTTTTGAATTATAGGTGGTTCGGTTCGGTTGTTCAATGTTTGGTAAAAACCGAACCGAACCGACCGTTGCACACCCCTAAAACACACCATTAGTGAGTGCAAGCAATTCTTGGATGAAGTTTTCATACGTGCAAATATTAATATAACAGGGACTAACATGCGAGAAATCCCTCTATGTAAACAGTAAATAACTGATCCCGGGACAGTTCCGAAAATCAACGATAATATTTTCAAACTCCTCCCGCCTTTCCCGCTCCGCTGTTGGAATCCCCAAAAAACCCGCCCCCATTCCTTGGATCCTTAATCCCTATACAAATGATATCCCATTTGATCTTCAATTTCAATTAGTTAATTATTTTCCCTCTTCATTTTCTTCTTCTTGTTGTTTTGAATAAAAAAAAAATCATGGAACAAAAGCACGTCTTGATGTCGGCCCTAGGTTTAGGGCTCGGCGTCGGAGTGGGCCTTGGCATAGGACAGAGCAAATGGGCTGGCGGCGCTCCGCCCACTCAGTCTTCGGGGATGACGCCGGAGAGAGTCGCCGAGGAACTCATGAGGATGGTTGTTGATGGGAGGGATAGTAGCGTTACGTTCGAAGAATTTCCGTATTATCTCAGGTAAAACCTTAAATAATTACAATTTTCTTTTCTATTGACTGGAAAATGGGTAACTAGGCCATTAATTTGTGAAAACTACAATCAAATTGGGGGTAAACCGCAACTACTTAAATTCCAATTTTTTTTTATTTGTAATCGGAATTTATCAAGGTTTGGGACATTTCCAAATTGAGACATCTTTTGTCCCGCAAGCAGGGCAAGGTGCCCGCATAATTTATTGACTAGAAAAATAGATATGAAATATATTTCAACGTGAGAAAGATTAATTAGAAGGCGAGAAAGACTAATATCGTTTTCTAAATACATGGGTCAAGACTCATGTTGCTCCAAGTCGGTGTAAAATGATGTCACGCCACAATGAAGATGTTAGTGTGGCAAAAAGTTCGAAGGGTGTCAACATCTCCGAGCTTCTTGTTAGAAAAACACTACTATTTAGTTAAAGCGATACTACTTAAATTCCAAAATCTTGGAAATGTTTAAAGAAAACCAATTTGGATCTTCAAATTGTTTGTTATAGGTTTAATTGGTAGAGTGGAGGGATTTTAAACATAAAGAGGCGTAGATAATTCCCAAAATAATATGAATGGCTTTAAAAAGGCTTCAAATATTTTTTTTAAAAAAATACCCATTTCAGTAGCACATTGTCAGATTCCAAGATGAATTTTAACGGCTTTGAAAATTTTACGATGTATTTATTACCTTTGAAAATTTTGAACACGCTAGTATATTTTTTTAAAATTAATTATTGCGCAATTAATTGGGCAGTCTTCTCATAACCAAGAAAGAAAGATGTCAAGATCAATTTTTTGAGGAAAAAACATTTGCATAATTTCCGGACTATGTTAAATATACAGAAATTAAGCGTAATAACTTCCTTATAATAAAGAATTACCCATGGGTATTTTACACGTTGGGATGATATGCAACACAATATGTGCAAATATTATAGCAGTTTTATGTGATTCAACTCTTTGTAACATAATTTCCGGGAGCTGCAATGATTGTTGGGGAACATGCTTTTATATTTCCAAAGGTTATAGGTGTGCATAGTCCTTGACTCTTTGATAGTTATTTCATAGAAAATTGGAGGTTCTATCTGATAATTTTATACCTGTATTTAATCAGAAAGAAAATTTTACATCTGTGCTGTTTTTTATTGCATCATTTTTGTTCTGAAGCTTTTTCATTCTTGTGAAATTCACAGTGAGCAGACTAGAGTTTTATTGACGAGTGCTGCTTTTGTGCACTTGCAACAAGCAGACTTTTCCAAGCACATGAGAAATCTTTCTCCTGCAAGTCGGACCATCTTGCTCTCTGGCCCTACAGGTAAATCATCTGGAAGGAAAAAAGAAATCGTATATTTGTTTAGATCCTAAATCTCTCTCTCCTAATACACTGACCCGTCTGTCCTCTTTGTGAAGAGTCATACCAGCAAATGCTTGCAAAGGGTCTAGCTCACTTCTTTGGTTCCAAGTTGTTGTTACTTGATATTTCAGATTTTGGACTTAGGGTAAGTTGATAATTAACTAATATTTGTTGTTAGCATATCTAAAATACTAATTAAAGAATATACGTTCTCTTACAGATTCAAAGCAAATTCGGTGCTGCCAACAAAGAATCTGTAACATTCTCAAAATCTGAAAATGAAGTTGCTTGTTTATTTGATGAATTCCATTCACCTGTAATTTATTTCTTTTAATCATTGAACTTTCATTTTGTAGTCAATGAAAAGATCCATCTCAGAGACGACACTTGAACGAATGTCTGGTTTATTTGAATCTTTTTCTATGCTTTCCCAAGGGGAGGGACGCAAAGGTATGTTTGTCTTAGTCACCTGTTTTCTTCCCTTTTTCCTGAAACATAATTTAGCTTGCTTCAAATATAATTTCTAGAGTCCGCATCATGTTTACATGGATATTTAATGCATGATATCATGATTGTGATTGTTTCTTAGTATACCTAAAAATGGTCATTCTCTTTGTTCTATGTTAGCATGGTTGCTCCATTCTCATTATTAGTTTACTGTCAGATTCGGATAACTGTATGTGAATTTGTTTTAGACCATAGTGTTAAATATGTATGTGTGTGAACAAGCACATTTGTTTTTTCTGTTTGTGTGTGTGTTTGTATATGCATCTGTGGTCTCTTGTGATTTAAAGCTACCTGTACTAATATTCTCACATATATACTGTACATACACTTATTCTGTCATATTGTTATATTAATAAAAATCTATATGGAGCTAGTTGGATATCTAGATATGATATACAAGGCTTCAAACATTTCGTAAGACACTTTTGTGAATAAACTAACTTATGCCATATTCTTTTGTCGTGTTAATATAACTAGGGAAACTGGGGTAGTTTATAACCCTCCTTAATCTTTTCTGTAAATGACTTGATAAGCTTGGATAGTATTGTCTTTATTTTTCTTGCATGAATTCTTTTTTTGTTATTATTGATGTTGAGGTTCTTTTCAGGATCATTGCGAAGACAGAATAGTAGTTTTGATATGAGGTAAGTGTAGCCTTAATTGTTTCCATGTTAATACAAATTAATTTATAATTCTCTTATATCATACTTTAATCATAATGTGCACGTCATTTCAGGGATTCAGAAGGCACAAATAGAATGCAGAGGCTACGAAGAAATGCCTCTGCTTCAGCTGATATGAGTAACCTTGCTCAGTTCCCTCCTACTTCAGGTAGTTATGTCAGTAAGACTAAAATATCAAGCTCTCAATTATTATGCATGTCGACAACAGGGTTTGCATTTAATATTTAGAGTTTTCCTTAAATATAAAAATTATTAATATTTAAATATATCTTAATATGCTATGTATATTTAAACATTTGATTTGGGTATATATATCTTAACATATACCTGAAGGCTTGTGTCATGAGACATTCTAAAATTTGAACAAGTTGCCATTGATTGCCTGATTTACATTGCTCGTCAATGCAACTAATTATCCATGGGTAATCTTTTCCTTAGATGCAAATGATAATTGTCGTCCTCATTGTTCCTCTCAAATTTCAGTTCCATCAAAACGCACCGGGAGCTGGCCTTTCGACGAAAAGCTTCTTATTCAATCGTTATACAAGGTACTTATTTCTTCTGTTCATCTCTTGAATATGATGAATCGTATATGTTCATGAAATCAGGGTATATCCATTAAGTCTATTAAAAAAAATTCTGTGAGTATATTGAAAATGCTTACTTAATAAGGAGATGATGTGCATGTTGATGTTCAGGTTCTTGTTTCTGTGTCCAAAGCCGCTCCCATTGTCCTGTATATAAGAGATATTGATAGTCTTCTGCTTCACTCCCAAAGGATATATTCCTTATTCGAGAAAATGCTTCAAAATCTATCTGGGCCAGTGTTGATACTTGGTTCGAGGAAGATGAAATCAGACAGTGATTCTAATGTAGTGGATGAGAGGCTTTCTGTTTTATTCCCTTATAATATTGAGATCAAGCCTCCAGAAGATGAGAACCAGAATCTCAGTTGGAAGTCCCAGCTAGATGAAGACATGAAAATGATGCAATATCAGGATAATAGAAACCATATCGCAGAGGTTCTTGCAGCAAATGATATTGATTGTGATGATTTGGGCTCAATCTGCCTAGCAGATGCTATAGTTCTCGGTAAATACATTGACGAAATCGTGGTTTCAGCTGTTTCTTATCATTTGATGAAAACCAAGAATCCCGAATACAGAAATGGAAAGCTTGTTATATCAACAGAGAGGTTGGATACTATTATGCTCTACTTTATTTTGGGTAAATTACAAGAAACATCCTTCAACTATATCTTGGTTTTCAGGAAACCTCCGCTTAATAAAAAATTCACCATCTATGTCTGTTAATAAACCATAAAGTTTTAATGGGGAAAGGAAGAAACTAGAGGGGAAAAATAAAGTTCTCGCCTCCTTGCATAATGTAAAATCTATTTGTTTTATCAATAGCCTAGAATTTGGTGCATGCAGACATACGGACGAACATCTGTAGAGCATATCCCCATTATGAAACTAACAGTTTCATTGATGATCATAGATTTGGGGTGTTTTCGTTGAAATTTTTAGATGAGGGGGTTTCTATACAGAGTATAAACTGAGGAGGCTCCTAATGATTTACCCCTTTATTTTCTTTATTTGGTTTTGCATTTTCCTCGTTTTATTATATTTTCGCTCCTTGTAACAGTCTGTCACATGGACTGAGTATATTCCAAGGAAGTAAGCATAGCAAGAACGGTAGTCAAAAGGAGGCAAACGTTGAAACATCAAAGGTGTGTTAATTACCTTTCTTACTGACCCAAATTCAGTTCAATTTTAAAGGTTTATATACCAGCATGGTTTCCTTTTATCTTTGTAGGAGGCTGGGAAAGGAGCTGTTCCCGCTGCTGGAGTGTCTGTTGCAAAACCTGAAGCTCCAGTATCTGGAAACAAAAGCGAAACACAAAAGCCAGCTCCAGTAGCCAAGGCGGATGTTAGCGCTTCACCTTTGCCTCCAAAAGCAATTGTAAGTTTCCTTTTTCTGTTTTTCCAAAGAGAATTCACATTGGCATTACTCAGGGTTGCATATTTTATATGCAAATTTACTGACACTTGACACTTGACTTAAAGTCTTAAACTATACGTTTGGGCTTAGAACCCTTCCAAAAGTTGATAGAAACGCATGATGATCCATGCATTTGATAGTATATGTGCTGATTGTGGTCTACAATTGTTAGTCAAATAAAGAGGCCAGTTTTGTTTTCTTGTGTTTGTCAACAAACATAAGGCGTGATTGGTGGCCGCAGTTTTTTGACAAAGTGAGAGAAAACTTTGTTGACAATGGTGAATTGATTGGCTTGATTAGTGGCCTGATTGACAGGGGAGGAGGTTATAAAACCCCTGGCTTCTTCCCTTAACGAATAGAAATAAATCAGAAGAAGCAGAGGCAAAAAGAATAAGAGTCAGGCCGAGAGAAAGAGAGTGAAAGCCACACAACAAATTAGTGAGTTCTCAATATTTTGTATGAGTGTTGTATGTTGAGAAAGAAATATAGTGATACACCCTCTTGCCGTGGACGTAGATCAATTTGATCGAACCACGTAAATATTGTGTTTGTGATTGTCTCTCTATTCTTTGGTTTTGTGGGTTATTTACCCAACAAACTGGTATCATAGCTTCTCGGTTCTAGGACAGCTTTCAATCCTCCACAATGGCTTCTGTGAAGTTCTCGGTGTCGATCTTCGATGGCCAGAACAATTTTGGCCTATGGAGGATAAAGATGAAGGCTTTGTTGCGACGTGAAGGCACGGTTAAAGCTATCGACGGGAAATACCCAGAAGATATGACTAGTGCCGAGATCGAAGAGATGAACGAAAAGGCTCACAGCGCCTTGCAATTGTCACTATCCGACAATGTGCTTCGTGAAGTTGCCGATGAGGAAATGACAGCGGGGTTGTGGTCAAAGCTCGAAAGTCTCTACCTGAAGAAATCTCTTACTACGAGATTATACCTGAAGGAGCGGCTATACACATTGAAGATGTAGGAAGGTACACCCATTCAAGAACACCTTGATGAATTTAATAAAATTGTCATGGATATGAAAAACCTGGATCTTAAGCTTGATGATGAAGCCTAGGCTCTCATTGTGTTATGTTCCTTGCCTAACTCTTATGAAAACTTTGTTAACTCTATGTTGTATGGAAGAGAATCCATAAGTCTTGAGGATGTGAAGGCCTCTTTGAAATCTGCTACGTTGAGAACAAAGTTGAATGGGAGAGGTACCGATAGGCAGGCTGATGGTCTGCTAGCCAGAGGTAAATCGAAGGCCAGAGAGGGTGATAAAGGGCAATCCAGAAATCGCTCAAAGTCCAGGTCAGCCCCAAACAAGAAAAATGTGGAGTGTTTCTACTGTCACAAGAAAGGGCATTACAAGTCAGAATGCTATGCTCTAAAGAGGAAAGACAACCAGCATGGTGAAACCTCATATTCAGCTAATACGACAAAAGCTGATACTGCTGTTGTTGCTAAGACGGTTCTTACAGTATGTCCCTTGGATGGCCGCTCCGATAGAGAATGGATCTTGGATACAGGTGCGTCTTTTCATATGTGTCCAAATAAAGATTGGTTCACTACTTACAGATCTATAAGTGGTGGATCAGTTTTGATGGGAAACAATGCTGTTTGCAAGACAATTGGCATTGGTACAGTTCGCATCCGGTGTCACGATGGGATAGTGAGAACTTTTTCAGATGTGAGACACATCCCGAACTTAAAGAAAAATCTGATTTCTTTGAGTTCTTTGGATTCTATTGGGTGTTCTTACACTAGCGAAGGTGGAGCTCTTAGAGTTACTAAGGGTTCATTGGTTGTGATGAAAGGTAGTATGGTGAACAGTCTTTATGTTCTCCAAGGAAGCACGGTGACAGGCTCTACAGGTGTGTCTTCTGATGCTGATAGGGACACCACACATGCATTTAGGCCACATGAGTGAGAAGGTGATGACTATTTTGAGTAAACGTGACTTACTCTGTGGTGATCATACATCATCACTGGATTTCTGTGAACATTGTGTGTTTGGGAAGCAAACTCGGGTCAGCTTCTCGACTGGCTCACATACGACGAAGGACACTCTCGACTACATCCATTCAGATTTGTGGGGACCTGCTCAGGTTCCATCCAAAGGTGGTGCTCTTTATTTTCTGACATTTATTGATGATTTTTCCAGGAAAGTTTGGGTTTACTTTCTCAGGCGCAAAAACGAGGTGTTCGAAACTTTCAAGAAGTGGAAAGTACTTGTTGAGAATCAAACTGGAAAGAAGATTAAACGCCTCCGAACAGATAATGGTCTAGAGTTCTGCAGTGGTGAATTCAATCAGTTCTGCTCAAATTCTGGGATCGTACGACATCGTACGGTCAGGAACACTCCTCAGCAAAATGGGGTAGCAGAACGCATGAATAGAACGTTGATGGAGAGAGTTAGGTGTATGCTCTCAAACTCTATTTTGGATAAAGACTTCTGGGCTGAAGCTATTAACACAGCTTGTTACTTGGTGAACCGGTCTCCTTCTACCGTCATTGAACACAAGACTCCAAATGAGGTATGGTCAGGTAAACCAAATGACTATTCAAATTTAAAGGTATTTGGATGTCCCGCTTACTATCATGTTAGAGAGGGTAAGCTTGAGCTTAGAGCTAAGAAATGCATATTTATTGGTTATGCTGATGGCGTTAAAGGCTATCGTTTGTGGAGTCTTGAACCTGATTCTCCTAAATTTATTATTAGTAGAGATGTTACTTTTAATGAAAGATATATGCTTGATCATGGGAAGGTTTCTGTTGAGTCTACAGGAAATATAAAGAAGACCATGGATAAGATGGAGCTTCAGGTGGAGCTCGAGGGAGAGACGTTTCAAAAGTCGTCTATAAATTTTGCTCCTACAGCTGTAGAAGAGCAACATGATTCAGGCTCAGATGCTGATGATGCTGAGACTGAAGAACCTTATTCCATAGCCACTGGCAGAGAGAGGAGACAGATCAAACCTCCTCAAAGATATGCACATGCTGAATTAGTGGCGTATGCTCTCACGATAGCTGAAGATATGAGTATTCAAGAGCCATCAAACTTTACTGAAGCTGTCTCATACGGAGAATCTGGACGTTGGGCCACGGCTATGACAGAAGAACTCGAGTCACTCTACAAGAATCAGACTTGGGATTTGGTGCAATTACCTAAGGGTAAAAGGGCAATTGGATGCAAGTGGATTTTTAAGAAGAAAGAAGGGATCCCAGGGGTTGAAGATGCTAGATTCAAAGCACGGTTGGTGGCTAAGGGTTATAGACAAAAGGAGGGAATTGACTATGATGAAGTGTTCTCTCCGATTGTGAAACATACCTCCATCCGTGTATTGCTTGCCATGGTTACTCTATTTGATCTGGAGCTTGAGCAGCTTGATGTGAAGACTGTATTTTTGCATGGCGAACTTGAGGAGACTATCTACATGTATCAGCCAGAGGGATACATCATAGAAGGTAAAGAAGATCAAGTTTGCAGATTGAAAAAATCTTTGTACGGCCTGAAACAATCTCCCAGACAGTGGTACAAGAGGTTTGATAATTTTATGCTTAGTCATGGGTACTCAAGAAGTACTTATGATAGTTGTGTGTACTACATGCATCTAGGAGATGATTCTTTTATTTATCTTCTATTATATGTCGATGACATGCTTATTGCTGCTAAGAACATGTCACAGATTCTTATTTTGAAGAAATAACTCAGTGATGAGTTTGAGATGAAAGATCTTGGTGCAGCAAAGAAGATCTTAGGTATGGAGATTAGGAGGGACAGGAAAGCTGGAACATTATATCTCTCACAGAAGAGCTATATTGAAAATGTACTTGAATGCTTTGGGATGAAGAAGGCCAAGCCCGTTACGACTCCTTTGGCTCCTCACTTTAGGCTCTCGGCTTCAGATTCACCTACAAGTGAGAACGAGAAGAAGGAGATGTCCCGAGTTTCATACTCTAATGCAGTGGGTAGCATAATGTATGCTATGATTTGCACTCGTCCAGACATTGCCCAGGCAGTCAGTGTAGTGAGCAGATACATGGCTCAACCAGGGAAGGCACACTGGGAGGCAGTAAAGTGGATCCTTCGGTATCTCAGGGGTACCTCAGATTTGGGTTTAGTTTTTGATAGCAGTACTTTTGGAACCTCAGTTGTAGGTTTTGTGGATTCTGACTATGCAGGTGATCTCGATAAAAGGAGATCTTTGACTGGTTATCTTTTTACTCTCTCTGGCTCAGCTATTAGTTGGAGATCGACTCTACAGTCGACAATTGCCTTGTCTACTACAGAGGCAGAATACATGGCAGCAGCAGAAGCGGTAAAAGAGGCCATTTGGTTGAGAAATCTCATGAGGGAGCTTGGACTTCTACAGGAGGCTAGTTCAGTTGTATTTTGCGACAATCAGAGCGCAATACATCTAAGCAAAAACTCAGCACATCATGAGAGGACAAAGCATATTGATATCAGATATCATTTCATTCGTGAGGCAACTGCTGAAAGAAACATCACGATAAAAAAGATTGGTACTGCAGACAATCCAGCTGACATGTTAACCAAACCGATTCCGGCCTTCAAGTTCAAGCACTGCTTGAATTTGGGAGGCATTCGCACTTGTTAAGTGGCCCCTTTTGGGGTATTGTTTGCAAGATGGGTGAAGACTCACTAGATATTGGTGTCGGCTCAGTTTTGGGAAAACTTCACCAAGATGGAGATTGTTAGTCAAATAAAGAGGCCAGTTTTGTTTTCTTGTGTTTGTCAACAAACAGAAGGCGTGATTGGTGGCCGCAGTTTTTTGACAAAGTGAGAGAAAACTTTGTTGACAATGGTGAATTGATTGGCTTGATTAGTGGTCTGATTAATAGGGGAGGAGGTTATAAAACCCCTGGCCTCTTCCCTTAACGAATATAAATAAATCAGAAGAAGCAGAGGCAAAAAGAATAAGAGTCAGGCCGAGAGAAAGAGAGTGAAAGCCACACAACAAATTAGTGAGTTCTCAATATTTTGTATGAGTGTTGTATGTTGAGAAAGAAATATAGTGATACACCCTCTTGTCGTGGACGTAGATCAATTTGATCGAACCACGTAAATATTGTGTTTGTGATTGTCTCTCTATTCTCTGGTTTTGTGGGTTATTTACCCAACAACAATATTTTGAACAACTATATACGAACAATTCTTTACAAAAAAATTGTTATCTAGATTAAACCTTTTACTCGCTACACAGGATTGAAAACGTCGGCTATTATCGAGACCTCTATTCTGGGAAAGCCCCGTGAAAAGATTTGGCCGATTCTTTATCCATTTGTCAAGCTGGCACCGAACTCTAAATTAAATATTTATTAAAAAACACCTCTGAGTTCGTAGTTGAGGAGAGAATATAGGCAGTAAGTCAGGTTATGAATCTAATAGACCTGCATACACGTATACTCAAGTGCACTAAAGAGACTGTTGTTATAGTATTGAATTGGTCTCTGAGGCAGGATATGAGAATCATAATCATATCTCTGGCTTTTCCCTAAACATCGAAGTACTGTTTTTTCGACGATAAGGAAGGCTAAATTCATTTTCTTTTCATGTGTTTTTTCTTTGTTCTCAATCTTTTGTCTTTGGCAAGAACTGAAAGCTAATTTTTTTTTTTTGTTCTTGCCTGATAGTTTCTGAGGGTAAAATATGACAGATATGGATCATATGCAGCTGTGATATGCACATAAGTCGCTAATAGGAGAATACCTGTCAATCTGCAACCTATTTGGGATGTCGTTAGAACTATCATCATACTATTATTATTGTTGTTGCTGCTTCTGTTGTTGTTGTTGATCAGCATTGTCATGGTTATAGTTACTTTTCTTCTTTTTGCCGTCGTTATTACTGCTACTGCTGCTTTTACAATGTCTAAGGCTACTGCTGTTGATTCCTTTCTTTGTCTGATTATAGGAGGTTGCTCCAGACAATGAATTTGAGAAGCGTATCAGACCCGAGGTCATCCCAGCAAGTGAAATTGGAGTAACTTTTGAGGATATAGGTGCCCTAGATGATATCAAAGAATCTCTTCAGGAGCTTGTCATGCTTCCACTCCGAAGACCTGACCTCTTCAAAGGTGGTCTCCTAAAGCCCTGCAGAGGAATTTTACTCTTTGGACCTCCTGGAACAGGGAAGACAATGTTGGCAAAAGCCATAGCCAATGAAGCAGGAGCAAGTTTTATTAATGCATCAATGTCTGCTATAACTTCAAAATGGTTTGGTGAAGACGAGAAAAATGTCAGAGCTTTGTTTACACTGGCAGCAAAGATATCTCCGACTATAATTTTTGTTGATGAAGTTGATAGCATGCTCGGGCAGCGAACTAGGGTTGGAGAACACGAGGCAATGAGGAAAATCAAGAATGAGTTCATGACGCAGTGGGATGGGCTTTTAACAAAGCCTGAGGAAAGAATCCTTGTTCTTGCAGCAACAAACAGACCGTTTGATCTTGATGAAGCAATTATTAGGAGGTTTGAACGCAGGTTTGTAAGATTCTTTTGTCATCTTTTTAAAGAAAGGTCAAGAGTCTGTGATTTATTGATAATAAAAAAAGACTACAAGTTTGTTATGGCCTTCTGTTGCTATGCACCAGAAGAATCAGATAACTAAGCCACAATTCCACTGGAAGGGGAACATTCCTGCTGATATTTTCATGAGTCTGAGATTTATTTTTTGGTCATTTTAGGATAAAAGTTTATATATATTCTTTTTATATCTCAAACATGTCTTTATTTGAGCAGAATAATGGTTGGCCTGCCGTCGACAGAGAACAGAGAACTGATTTTGAAGACATTGCTGTCAAAAGAAAAGGTTGACGAAGGGCTCGACTATAAGGAACTGGCTACCATGACAGAAGGATACAGTGGCAGTGATCTCAAGGTTTGCAGATTTCTTTGTGCTTCTACTAATTAAAATATCAGTTCATTTATTAACTGAAGTTATTTTTGGAAAACAGAACTTCTGCACTACAGCAGCATATCGTCCTGTCAGGGAGCTAATCCAGAGAGAGAGACTGAAAGAATTGGTAACTGTTATTTTTTATTTCCTGTATTAGTATTTCTCATTATAGATTTCTTCAGTCTGGAACTAATGCACCGAGTAACCAAAGGAGCCAAATAATCAGACGTTTAATCTTCTCTGTTACTATTTCACTATTCTGCATTATTTCAGACTAACAAGCCAAGTTACAAGCTAGTTTAACGACATTGACCAATTTAATTTAAGTCCAATCTTATTTTCTATACTTGGCTTTTATTTTCTAAACATTCACAAATTTCTAAGATCCCTATTGATACCAGGAGAAGAAAAAGAGGGAGGACAGAGGAGAGGCTCCAGAGGCTTTGGAAAATAAGGAAGAAGCTGGGAAAGCAGCAATCTATCTTAGGCCATTAAACATGGAAGACATGAAACAAGCAAAGAAACAGGTAAGTATAATTTTCTGCTTCAAACAAATCCCAGCACAGGAGCGTGTGATGCTTATCCTATTCTTAACCATTGCTTATTGATATATTTTCCATGATATTTTTCACTAGTTATCTGTTCTCAATAGAATAGGTACGGAGTCACACATTCAGAAATATTTTTTTAGTTTAAGCTGAAGCTGATTTTACGAATTTGCACTCACTTTATTACTGGCATAACGCAGGTTGCAGCCAGTTTTGCTGCGTCGGGTTCTATAATGAGTGAGCTCAAGCAATGGAATGATTTATATGGGGAAGGGGGCTCAAGGAAGAAAGAGCAGCTAACTTATTTCCTATAAATATGGACATGTACATAACAAAAGCACGAGCCTTTCTTCTAACTGTATGGGTATACAAACAGATTTAGGTTGTTCCGTTTGGGTTGTAACGAGAATGTTGTTTCTCCACTTCCCCTTGAATCGATACATGTATTTATTTGTATTCTATTGTACTGTAATGTTTTTTGTCTTGTAACTTACTGCAAGAAAAGCAAGTGAAAGAAATGTTAGGAGATAGCAAGCCAAAGGCAAAGTTTGAGGTTACTGACAGAAGCAGTGATTTCTTGTGTTATTAGTTTGACTTGTGCCACTATTTGGTGTTATTTTTGCTGGTAGCACCTTTAGTCCTTGCCTGCGAGAAGAAATATAAAGCTTCCCCCTCTATCTTGAATGCTGCCTTAACCTTTACCTATATTGAATTTGCAATTAGGTTCAGTACTGTCGT
Organism: Asparagus kiusianus; assembly: GCA_022839385.1. Taxonomy (NCBI): domain Eukaryota; kingdom Viridiplantae; phylum Streptophyta; class Magnoliopsida; order Asparagales; family Asparagaceae; genus Asparagus; species Asparagus kiusianus. The sequence continues at coordinate 491,868 of BQKN01000491.1, read as the reverse complement.
AGAGTCTTAGAGTTCAAAATGTGAAATTCAATGCCTTTCTAGATTTAATAATAATAATAAAACACTTCTCAATCATAATAACTGCAAACACTTCTCAATCATAATAACTGCAAACGTTCACCTATGAAAAATGGGAAGCCATAGAACATGCTACATTAGACTGAAGACAGGAATCAAATTAAATATTTTGTGAACGTGGCAGGCAAAAAGAAAGAAAGAACGACAAAAAAAAAAGAGAGATGGTTACAAGAACTTTTCATGGAGAAGAACATCGCACTCTATATTATGGTTTTAGTCTTCAAAAATCAAAGATGAAAATCATTCTCAAGTCATTTGTATCGTCTACGAATTCCATAATGAAAGCACCAAAACACGTATTCAAGCAAGCTGACGCACAAAGATGCCTCTGATGGCACTATTTGAAGACGATCAATATCACAAACTCCCTTAGTTGCGATAGTTTATCAAACTGAAAATATAAAGTATTGTAGAACTCATAATAAAACTCATCGAAAAGCAACATAACATACAGAGAATGAACATCACTCGCAAAAAACTATTCTTGCCAACCTGTGCCGGAACAAACTAACAGCCCAGATAATACTTCAACACATGCTAAAGATTTTTGTTTTTCAAAGGACCTCTAGGGATCTTACTGAGAACCTTGGCAACGAACAGTGCATATTGTTTCTTGATTTCTGCCATTGCTTTTTTCTGCAAAGGGATCAACTTTACTTTCATGTTTCTCATAGAGAACAGGCAATGCGTGCAATGTAACGAACACTGGCTTAACACGCACAAAAAAGGGGGACACACCAATTAGTAAGTAATCTATACTACTTATAAAAGAGAAAACCCATGTTAAAACTTTTTCATACCCATTTTACCCTTTACAAATTACTTAATTCTAATTTTCTCCTCATCACAATAGTAAGCTTTAATTAATGTCTTAGACTCTTAACCTTCCATAACTCATTAATTAATGTGCTGAATACGAAAACTCACCAACCCCTTTGGCTTGAATTTAAATCTCCATCAAGTGACATGGCCAATTGAACTCCACGCATAATGTAAAAAATTCCTTCAGCTAATGTAGTCATTCACATTATCCACGATAGCCATGAGCTTTTAATGAAACTCCATGGCTTTTCGTTTCCCGTTCGTTATCCTTATCATTATGTAACAATGCTTAAACTTTTATTGATTTCTATTGACTATATCTTTCATATCTCCCTCATTTCACCATCTACGCTCTCATCTAAATTTCTCTCTCAACTCCACATTCTCCTCTGTCTTCCTTCCTCTTGGTCAATGCTTTGTTCTCCTCCTTCTCAATATCTAACCAGCGTTAGCATCTTTCAAATTCAATCTCAAGCCTGTCATTTGTCGAAGGGGGTTATACAAGGCGAGAGCACTGATATGAAATCCATTTCATAATTTGAGCTCTGTTATATTTCTTCGTCATCTGATCTCTTTGTACATATTGGTTAGTTTTGTTTGATTTCTATGGTTTTAGCTAATTAGATCTCTTCAAAGAGTGATGACTAGAACTTGTTTTGATCTATTTCTTGTGATAAATTTATGTAGCAAGACGAAGTGCGCTCAATATCACACCGTCGAAAAAGAAGTCGGCCTAAAGCAAGGTGTGAGAGACATTTTCATCCACTTCGATCGAATTTGTTTTCTTTCTGCATTTTTATTAGATTAATTAAATTTATGTTATTCTTGGGGAAATTTTGACTTTACATTTTCCATGTGATGGATGTGCCTTGGATCTTAGTTTTTTTTGCAGGATCTTTCTCAGAGCTGAATATCTTTCACGTTTTTGTTAGTTTAGATCCTAGATCACATTTGTGCATTTATTATCTTAAAAAACATAACCTTCTAATATCATTGTGGATTTTAGACTTGAGGTTAAATTTTCTAAATTTATTTACTCTTTGTAAATCCTATTATGACCCAAGTTCAGTAGTCTTTTTAGGTGGCAATTTGGTACTACAATTGGTTATTCGTATTCTACTGCAAACAAGAGCATGACTATTTTCTTAAAGCATAACAGTATGCATGATTACCTACTTGATCCAAAGAAGGTATGACCTCTCAGCCTCATAATAACGCTATGTGATATGAGGAACTTAGCTTAGATATTGTAATTAGTTTCGAATGTGCTTGAACTTGAATTGC
>BQKN01000491.1:468171-489674 GCA_022839385.1 Asparagus kiusianus | reverse complement strand
TCTATTTATGAAAACTATTAATATTAGTTGGAAAGATATGGATAATATTGTTCTATAATTGACAAAGATTACATAACCTTGAAGAATATGCATATGTAGAAATTCATACAGAAGCATAAATGGAATAAAATCACTCAGATACAAATAAATATCTTAGAGGTATATTCATTTTGAAATTGAATAAAGAATTCTTAGATAGTGATTGTTAGAAAGTAAACATTGAGATGGATGATATTGAGTTTAATTAATAGGTAGTCATTTAAGTGTTAACTCAATCATTTTTCGTCTAATACTCTCTCTCTTTGGTGTAGATGAAAATTATGTTGAGGTCAGGAGAAATTAGCTCGCATGTGTGGGAATTGGCTAATTTTAAGATCACTTTACGAATCTAACAATAAGATATTAATACTTCTTAATTAAGTATAGAGTCAATAAGATACTAATTTTTTTAATTAAGTCATCTTCCTCTACTCCAAGAAAACCATACGAATGGCCTTTGTGAACTTCTTAAACACCATGAAGCGCCAGCTTCGTAGCGTATTGATGAGTATTGATACTTTCTTATTGCTAAGAAATTAGAGGTAATTTTGAAGGTGATGGCAGTCTTGGTGGCTCCATTTGGAGCTTGACAACAGATATAATTGCACATGACACAACAACACAATGTATGTCTATCATCATATATAATTACATACTGAATTATTGCTAGAAGAGCATGGATAACGGTCCAGTGTTCACAGTATCATCTTCAAAAGTAGCATAGTCAATCATCAGTAGAAGTACATGGAACTATATTTGGTCACTTAATCACCCATTATAGGTGATATCATCGAGATTTGAATGTTTGGAGAAATATTAATTCTTACATCTTGTAAATAGGTTTTGGTATGAACTTAGTTGCAGTGGTGAATTCTTTTAAAGATTTTTTTATTTTCGTTTTTAATTTTTTTCGTGTTAATTATCAAGTTAAGAGAATAACATGTAGTTGATTAACTACAATTTGTTGATATGGTCATGTGAGTATAAATTTGTGACATATACAAGTAATTAGGAGAAATTAGCTCTTGTTGATAGATTTTTTTCCCTCGCATCAATTTATAATTATAAACTTTTAAATTTGTTTAATTTGTCGATTCATTAACACACCCATATGCTGATTAACATGGTTGTTCTCTCAGAGAAAATCTTTAAAATAATAAGTGAGTACCTACTATTTCACTTTGACATCTCATAGTTTACCAATTTTTAACTTTAAAACCCCCAAAGTACTTTTTTCAATATTTTGATATCCCACTGTTTTAATCGTATTTTAGTTTCATAACCCCAAAGTACTTTTTAACACTATGATATCCCAAGGTTTCTATCTCATTTAACTTTGATACCTACATTTAGATCTATTAGATTTTTTTTGTTAATTTTCTACTGTTGTTTTAGCAACTGGGCAAACTGAATCTAAATGTATCAGATGCTAAAGGTACCATACAAATTAAACAAAAAGATCTAACACAACTTGGATAGGGTATCATAGTGAAATATGATTGGAACTTTGGATATTAAAATGTTACATGAATACTTTGGGTATCGAAGTAAAATTGGATTCAAAGTTTGGGGTATCAAAGTGTTAAGAAATCCTTCAGCCTATTGAAGTAGAAAGATGTAAACTTTAGGATATCAAAGTGAAAATTATCATTTTCGTTTTAGCTCATCCTCTTATAATATTGCAAGTTCAAGGATTATTCCGTATTTAACAAGCAATTTTTCCTCTCTGCAAATGTATCCTCTAGCAATATAGTTTTCAAGGTTGATCTTTGAACTAGCATGTTTTTGTTTTTTCTTTCTTTGTATAGGTTGTGTAGTTTGAATGAGAAGCTCACTCTCATCTTAGGGATGTAATGTTAGTTCATTATGGATGTAGCTAACACTGAATAAATCTAAACCATATTTGTGTGTAGTTGCTTAATTTGTGTGTAGTTGCATAATTGTTATTTAAGGTAAATGTTAGTTCATTGTGAGATTTTTGTTGTTTGATTTGTTTCTTTTTTTTGTAGTTGTTGCATTTTTGGTGAATTTGCCCATTTATGTTTGTTTTCTATGAAGATTGTGGTGAAGGCGATGCTGATAATAGACTCTTGTATAAGCACGATGCTTGTACTATTATTGTAGAGTTAATCTCTACTCTATGTGAAGTATAAGTGCGTGCTTCATAAAAATATTAATATTGATGTATGCAGCATTAGTTGACCTTCAGAGGTTTCCCCCCATAGAGTTCCTAACATGCATCACGTGCAACGCACGTTTTGCATACTAGTATATATAAAGTGCAACATCAACAACAAAGCTTATATACCAAAATTTTGGGGCCAACTAACTACGTGAATCACATTCTTTAATTATGCTCTTTTGTTGAGGACAATTTCATACATTTTGTTAACTATTACCATAACCTTTTTTATTTCGACTAGCCAAGTTCTATCAAGCCTACCTTTAGTCCTCTTTGCCTTGTTAACTATAATCTTATCACATCTCTTCTAATTGGCACATTAACCGGTTTCCGTTTGTACATAACCACATCATCTCAATTGATTCACTTTAATTTCATAATTAATCAATGGAAGCAACCTAAATATAGAGGTTGGAAGCACATTGAAATTTTTACAAATGAAAGGTAGTAATACCTATATAGAGCAACTGTCAGCATGCAGCCTCAGCCTCAAATGTTAACAATTAATTAGAGCGGGCCCCACCTCACTTCAAATCACCGAAAGAATCAGCAGCAGCAATGTTTGAAGAGGAAAAAGAAAACAAAAACGGTGGGTCCCACAGCATAGTAAAATATTAATATTTTATTATGCATAGTATTTTTCCAAATCCTATAAATAGGCTCCAAATCATTAAGGAAAAACACATCCCAGAAACAACTTCTTATATAAAAGAGTGAGAGAGAAAAAAAATAGAGAGAGTTTCTCCTTATAAAGAGAGAGTTTGTAACTCCAGAGTTTTTCTCCTCATAGTGGATTCTTCTATCCTGGCCCGTGGACGTAGGCAACCAAGTGTCGAACTATGTAAATCTGTGTTTCTAATTTTTTATCTTTACTTTTGCTCTACTATTGCTGCGACCCTACTCTATTGGGCCCTGGGTTTGTCCCAACAAGTGGTATCAGAGCCAACTTAGGGTACTTGTATATATCTACTTATCGTATGCTCTGTGGCTGCCACCAAAGGTGGATCCTCCACATCAGAAAATAAGTTAGGTTATCATTTACCCTTTGAAGGTAACGGATACTATTCACGAGTACGGTACTGTTCACAAATACGGTACTATTCAAAAGTACGATACTATTCACAGATATGGTTATTGTTCATAAGTACAGTACTATTTACGTGAAATAGTAAGAAGTTACTATTCATGGTAGAAGCAATGGTGGTGAAGTTCAAGATCGAGAAATTCGACGGGAGTAATTTCTCACTGTGGAAGTTGAAGATAAAGGCTATCTTGAGAAAAGATAATTACCTGGCGGTCATCGGTGCAAGGCCGGACGACATCACAGATGATAAGAAGTGGAACGTGATGGATGAAAATGTTATTACAAATCTCCATCTGGCATTAACAGACGGGGTGCTGTCAAGCATAGAGGAGAAGAAGACAGCAAAGGAGATCTAGGATACTCTAACAAAGCTATATGAGGCGAAATCTATACACAATAAAATCTTCTTAAAAAGGAGACTTTACACTCTGAGGATGGCGGAATCTACATCGATGACCGATCACATCAACACCTTAAACACACTGTTCTCCCAACTCACAACGTTGGGGTATACAGTTGGTGCGAATGAACGTGCAGAACTTCTACTTCAGAGTCTACCTGACTCGTATGATCAACTCATCATCAACCTGACAAACAACGTCCTCACGGACTATCTAGTTTTCGACGACGTTACAGCCGTTGTTCTTGAGGAAAAAAATCGGCGCAAGAACAAGGAAGATAGGCGGGCACAGCAAGCGGAGGCCTTATCGGTGACGAGAGGAAGATCAACGGAACGAGGCTCTAGTGGGAGTCATGCCCATGGTAGATCGAAATCACGAAGTAAGAAGAATATCAAATGCTACAACCGTGGCAAAAGAGAACACGTCAAATCGGAGTGTTGGCACAACAAGAAGAGTGGAGATAAAAAGTCTTCAGAGCCATCAACATCTCAAGGATGCGTTGTCAGCACGTCAGATGATGGTGAAATTCTATTTAGTGAAGTAACCACTGTTGATGAAGGCAGAAAGAAGTTTGCTGATGTCTGGCTTCTAGATTCAGCAGCCTCTTGGCACATGAGCTCTCGGAGAGAATGGTTTCATAAATATGAACCTATCTCAGGAGGATCTGTATTCATGGGGAATGATCATGCCTTAGAAATTTGTGGTATTGGTACTATCAAAATCAAAATGTTTGATGGTATAATACGCACCATTCAAGATGTGCGACATGTGAAGGGCTTGAAGAAGAATCTATTATCTTTGGGACAATTAGATGAGCTCGGGTGTAAGACCCATATCGAAAATAGGATCATAAAGATTGTTAGAGGGACGCTTGTGGTGATAAAAGGAGAAAAGATAGCTGTAAATCTATACATGCTCAAGGGAGAAACTCTGTAAGAAGCTGATACATGTGTAGCATTAACCAGGTGTGGAGAAGAACAAACCATGATGTGGCATCGCAAGCTAGGCCACATGTCAGAAAGAGGCTTGAAGGTTCTCTCCGATCAGAAGCTGTTTCCTGGTCTTAATTTAGTAGCTCTTCCATTCTGCGAGCATTGTGTTACAAGCAAGTAACATCGACTGAAGTTCAACACATCGAGTTCTAGAAGCAAGGCTATTCTGGAACTGGTTCATTCTGATGTATGGCAAGCACCAGTTACATCCTTAGGAGGAGCAAAGTACTTTGTGTCATTTATTAATGATTACTCCAGGAGATGTTGGGTGTATCCTATCAAGAAGAAGGCGGATGTGGACTGGCAAGCCAGCTGATTATTCCAATCTTCATATATTTGGAAGTCCAGTGTACGTAATGTATAATGCCCAAAAAATTACAAAGTTGGATTCAAAATCTAGAAAATGCATATTCTTGGGGTATGCTGATGGAGTAAAGGGGTATCGCCTGTGGGATCCCACTGCCCACAAGGTTATCATCAGCAGAGATGTTATCTTTGTAGAGAACCAACTATAAAGTGAAGAGAAAGAAAGCAGTTCGAGGAAGGACTCAGAGACTGTAGCTGTTTTGGTAGAAGATAATCCGAATTCTTCTGAAGCAATACCGGAGCATGATGTACAAGAACCAGTCGAGTCCGAGGCTCCAGAAGCTCGAAGGTCAACTCGTGAGAGAAGACCACCGACTTGGCACTCGGAGTATATTACAGAGAGAAATGTTGCATACTGTCTTCTAACAGAAGATGGAGAGCCATCAACTTTTCATGAAGCTATAAATAGCACAGATGCATCTTTGTGGATGGTAGCAATGCAGGAATAAATTGAAGCTCTCCAAAAGAACAAGACTTGGGAACTTGTGTCACTGTCACAAGGAAGAAAGACCATTGGAAACAAATGGGTCTACAAGATCAAGCGAAATGGCAATGATCAAGTAGAGCGGTATCTTGCTAGATTGGTGGTAAAAGGATATGCTCAGAAAGAAGGTATTGATTTTAATAAAATATTTTCTCCTGTAGTTCGACTAACAACAGTCCGAATAGTCCTGACTATGAGCGCTAGATTTGACTTACATCTAGAGCAGCTAGATGTGAAAACAGCATTTTTTCATGGAGATCTTGAAGAAGAAATTTACATGCTCCAACCAGAAGGTTTTGAAGAAAAAGAAAGAGAGAACTTGGTTTGCAGAGTAAACAAATCTCTGTACGGTCTAAAGCAGGCACCGAGATGTTGGTATAAGAGATTTGATTCATTCATCATGAGCCTTGGATACAACAGACTTAATTCAGACCCTTGTGCATATTTCAAGAGGTTTGATGAAAATACATTTGTTATCTTATTATTGTATGTTGACGACATGTTAGTTGCAGGCCCCAACAAAGATCGTATCAAAGAATTAAAGGCTCGGTTGGCTAGAGAATTTGAAATGAAGGATTTAGGATCTGTAAATAAGATTCTAGGGATGTAAATTTACCGAGACAGAGTTAATAGGAAGATTTGGCTTTCTCAGAAGAACTATTTGAAGAAAATCTTGCGACGCTTTAACATGCAAGGTTGTAAGTCAATTTCCACCCTACTTCCTATTAATTTCAAGTTATCCTCCAGTATGAGTCCTAGCAGTGAAGAAGAGAGGATGGAGATGTCTCGAGTGCCGTATGCATCAATAGTGGGAAGTTTAATGTTCGTGATGATTTGTACAAGACCAGATATTGCACAAGCAGTGGGAGTGGTTAGTCAATACATGGCAAATCCTGGTAAAGAGCATTGGAATGTTATAAAGAGGATTCTAAGATACATTCAGGGAATCTCAAATGTTGTATTATGTTATGGGTGACCTGATTTTATTGTCAGTGGATATGTTGATTCTGATTATGCAGGTGATCGTGATAATAGCAAATCCACCACAGGCTATGTGTTTGCACTTGCTGGCGGAGCTGTAAGCTGGGTTTCAAAACTGCAGTCAGTTGTGGCTACTTCAACAACAGAAGCAGAATATGTAGCAGCTACACAAGCTAGTAAAGAAGCGATGTGGTTGAAGATGGTGCTGGAGGAACTCGACTATGAACAAAAGAAGATTTATGTATTTTGTGACAGTCAAAGTGCTTTGCATTTGACAAGAAATCCAGCCTTTCATTCAAAGACCAAACACATTCGAGTTTAGTATCACTTCGTTCGTGAGAAAGTGGAAGAAGGAACAGTGGATATGCAGAAAATTCACACCAAAAACAACCTAGCTGATTTTTTAACAAAAGCAGTCCATACTGATAAATTTATTTGGTGTAGATTCTCTTGTGGCCTGACAGAGACGTAAAGCAACATGAAGATGGCAAGATAGAAAGAATGGTGTGAAGATATGATTGATACTCAATCAAATCTTCAAGTGGGAGATTGTCAGCATGCAGCCTCAGCCTCAAATGTTGACAATTAATTAGAGCGGGCCCCACCTCACTTCAAATCACCGAAAGAAGCAGCAGCAATGTTTGAAGAGGAAAAAGAAAACAAAAATAGCGGGTCCCATAGCATAGTAAAATATTAATATTTTATTGTGCATTGTGTTTGTCCAAATCCTATAAATAGGCTTCAAATCCTTAAGGAAAAACTCATCCCAGAAACAACTTCTTATATAGAAGAGTCAGAGAGAAAAAAAAATAGAGAGAGTTTCTCCTTGTAAAGAGAGAGAGTTTGTAACTCCAGAGTTTTTCTCTTTATAGTGGATTCTTCTATCATTGCCTGTGGACGTAGGCAATCAAGTGCCGAACCACGTAAATCTGTGTGTCTAATTTTTTATCTCTACTTTTGCTCTACTATTGCTACGACTCTGCTCTATTGGCCCTGGGTTTGTCCCAACAGCAATGTCAAGAAGTTGCAGCCGCTACCGAGAATGGTAAGAACCCATAATCCAGAAATAACCTGAAAACCAAGCGTACAATTAGCTTGCGTTCATATATCTAACTAAAGGTATGCAGATCCTATGTCATATCGAAGTATTGAAATGGACTTCAAATTTGACATACGACTAGAAACTTCTCTTCAGTTCCCGACCCAAAGCAATCTTTCTCGGTAGAGCAAATCCCCTGTTGACCTCATACCCTCATCGAAAGGGCGACATCCACAGTTAAATCTTCAGGAATGCTCACCTGTGGAATATGGAGAGGACACCTAAATGCTAGAGAAAGCTTAGATAATAACTTGGTGAAGGGCTCACTTTTTAACGAAAGTGGTGGCACTGGAATAGAGGAACAGGATGGCTAGTGCGCGTATGAGGCTGTGACTGACTAAAGTAAGTCAATTAGATAGCAGTGGCTCCACAAGAATTGTGGCTGGTAACTTCTTGTTTCTCCAAAGAAAAACATCAGCAGCTGCACAAAGGAAGGCAAGAACGAGGCTCGGTTAGGTAAAAAAAAAGTTTACAATAGTTGGAGATCAATATAAGGTTAAAGTCAAATAATGTGATCACTTAGTACTTACTCTATTGGGAACGACAAACAGAAATAGGACAGTAATATTTAATTTGCATGACACTGAAAATCGAAAAATTTCTTAAATTTCGGATCTTTGGTAACAAAGAAAGTTTATTGGATCTTTACGTTGTGTTGAACCCAATTAATTAGATGCGCGGACACAAATTTTTTGGGGGGTTATCACAGATTAATAGAATCATCATCCTACGAAAAATATCATGGTATATGAATGTTTAGTCCAAGTCAAACTTTCATTTTGCGTTTTGGTGATTCACAAAATTTAAGTTTGCGATTTTTGATGGCAATCATTCAAATTTCAAAATTTTAACAGTTAAAAGATGTTTACTTCAAGTAAAGGGTTGTCTACTTAGATAAGTTACACGCTTCGTTCCATTTTTGGTACCCCAAAGTTTGCTCATTTTTACATTTTGATTCCCAAAGTAATTTTTTAAACCCCGTAATATCCCCAATTTCATTTCCATTTCACTTTGATGTCCCTCCCCAGATTTTGATAGATTTTTGGTTTACTTTGCATTACATTTAGGACTGTTTTTACCGGTTGTTAGGAATCCAAACAACCAAATTATTCATATTAGACGAAGAATCAGGTGCTAAGAGCCTATTTGTCCTATTTGTTTGCATGAAAGTAACTATGTGGTAGCTAAAGTAAATGAAATGTAAGCTACTTCTGCTACTTATGAGCAAAAAAACATGTTTGTTTTCTTAGGAAACATTAGCTCTGGTTCCTCAATTGCTGATGTGGCGCCTACATGTCATCTTCATTTTCCCATTTTTTCCAGCCCTTTCAGGCTTGGGAAGGCTTCAATAGTGAATAAAAATAGTGATGGGGTCCACATGTGAAGAGGGGGACTCCGTGATATCCACGATCCATTTTATGGTGGCACTATATCTACCCATTCCATGGTTTACAATAGGCTGTTTTTGCACATAACCTTGGGTGGAGCCATATTGGGGCCAAAGGGGCCCGAACCCCATAAAATATTAAATAAAAATAAGGGATAGGAATATTTTACTTATTATTATTTCATAGGGGCTAACTGCATAAGAAATCTATCAATTTTATCAGAAAAATTTCTTACCTAGTTAACAAAATTTCAGTTACGTAGAAATTACATATTTTTCATATACTAAAAGATCAAATTGGTCGTTGTACTAGGGTCTTGTATTCAAATCTAGTCCTATTTTAACTTTACGTCAAATTTTCTGTTAAGTATGAGTTGAAAGGACGATACTATCCTACCCTCCTCAAAAAACCTCGACACGGATACATCAATCTCCAAGGTCTGCACCGAACTTGAAGGTCTCTGGCCTCCGCTCCCTCTCCTCCCTCAGCTCCCTACCCCATCCCAAGCAAGGCAAAGAATGTGGCGGTCGCTAAGGCCTACTCACGCTCTCCCTCTACGCCTCATGAATAATCACTCAAATGAAACTCTGCTGAAGTCACACTAATAGGAAGATCAAAACCTTTCAAACAAGCCGACGTTTGACCATTTTCACTTGCATAAATATGATACAATCAGATTGTTGATCATTTTTTATAAAGAACTTTCATGCATAAATCATGCATTGAAGGAGGGGATTTGAACCTCTGAAAATTATTGGAGGATTTGAGCTTGTGTATTACCCACCAACTGTTTGGTAAAATTCAATTAAAAACATTTTGGCTGGATTACAATCAACACTAACAGCTTGTTACTTGTTTAGACTAAAAGGTGTGAAGCATAGAAATGAAACATAGAACTTTCGGTACCGTTTGATAAAGGGTTAAGTGAGGGGTTAAGGAGACTTAACCCCTTCTTAACCTGTCAAACACAAAAAATCTATACAAGGGTTAAAGTTAGTTAACCCTCCATAATTTGCCAAACATAAAAAATATAGAAGGGTTAAGCTAACCCTTCTAGAGGGATTAAAATGAGTTAACCCCTCAAAATGAGGGATTTACTAATACTCCTATTTAGAAGGGTTAAGAGTTAACTCTTCTAATTATAAAGAAAATATTCAAAATTATTGTTATTCCCTGTTGAAGATCAAAAACCCTAATCAATTGAGTTCTTAAGATAGTTAGGAATACATATATATATATGCATACAAGGAGGAGTATGGTTAACGGGTCACAGCCCATTAACCCAATACCCAATAAACTTATTCTAACACTCCCCCTCAAGCTGGAGCATAGATATCCATCATGCCCAGCTTGTCACATATAGTAGAGAACACCTTTGAAGAAGTAGCCTTGGTAAGAATATCGGCAAGTTGTTGTGAGGATGGAGTGAATATGAGAGACACTATCTTCTTCTCCCAAGCATCTCTGACAAAATTACAGTCAACTTTAATATGTTTTGTTCTTTCATGAAAGACAGGATTCTGTGCAATATAAATGGCAGACTGGTTGTCACAATGCATTGGCATGGGTCCAGGCTGATCAAAACCAAGTTCTGTCATAAACTTTCGTAGTCACACCATCTCACACGCAGTGTGAGCCATTGCTCTATATTCGGCTTCCGCACTAGACCGTGATACTACATCTTGTTTTTTACTTCTCCAAGTCACAAGATTACCTCCAACAAACGTACAGAATCCTGAGGTTGACTTTCGGTCTCCCATATCTCCTGCGTAGCCAGCATCAGAGAAAGTAGAAATGTGAGTATGCCCATGCTTCTTATATAGCAATCCCTTACCAGGACAACTCTTGACATATGCCAAAATCTTTAGAGCAGCTGTCCAATGAACCTCTCTAGGTTTGTGCATAAATCTGCTCAGTACACCTACTGCAAATGTAATATCAGGTCTGGTAACTGTTAAATAGATTAGCTTCCCAATCAGTTTTCTATATCGTCCAGCATCATCTAGTAGAGAAGTATCATCACGCCACAAATCAACATTTGCCTCCATTGGAGTGCTTGCAGGTTTGCATCCCAAGAGACCTGTTTCTTCTAGTAAATCTAGCACATACTTCCTTTGGGACAACAACAGGCCATGCTTTTGATATGCAACTTCAATCCCAAGAAAATACTTGGGCTTTCCCATGTCCTTGGTGACAAAATGACGGTTTAGATACTCCTTAGTTTCTGCTAAGGCAACATAGTCACTCCCAGTCAGCAGAATATCATCAACATATACTGCTAAAATAACCAAGCCAGTTGTTGTGCGTCGAAGAAAGACAGAGTGATCAGACTAGCAGCGTTGGAAACCAACACTAGAAATAACCTTGCTGAATTTATCAAACCAAGCTCGAGGACTTTGTTTTAACCCATAAATGGCCTTCCTCAGCCTGCAGATAATATTCTCCCCCTGAGCAACATACCCAGGAGGTTGCTCCATATAAACCTCCTCGTCCAAATCACCATAAAGGAAAGCATTCTTCACATCTAGTTGGTGCATCGCCTAATCCATATTAACAGCTAAAGAGAAAAGAATTCTGATGGAATTGAGACGTGCAACAGGAGAAAAAGTCTCAAAATAGTCGATGCCATATGTCTGAGTATAACCTTTAGCAACCAGGCGAGCTTTATATCGGTCAACAGACCCATCGGGGTGATATTTTAAGGTATACACCCATCTGCAACTAACCACAGTCGCTCCAGTAGGAAGAGAGACCAAATCCCAAGTCCCTCTAGAAAGCAGTGCATTCATCTCCTCATCCATAGCCTGCTTCCAGGCTGGTACTAACATAGCTTCCTCATGTGACCTGGGTATAGATACAGTGGACAAGGACAAGGCAAACTGACGAAAGGATGGGGTGAGACGGTCATAAGAGACAAAAAGAGAGATAGGATATTTCGGACAAGACCGTTTACCTTTCCGAAGAGCAATTGGAATATCCAAGTCAGAAGAGATAGAAGTCTCAACATGAGATGGACCTGCAGCTGGAGGTGAAGAGTTAGCAGGAGCAGAGACAGGTGCATGTACTTTAGGACGACGAGAGTATGTCAGTAGAGGCTTCGGTGCAGGAGCCTCAGGAGCAGATAACGGGATAGTAGTAGGAGCATAAGAAGGTAGTGGTACCTGTGGACAACCAGCAGTAGTGGAACCAGAGAAAAAATATGGGGCAGACTCAAAAAAGGTAACATCAGCAGACACAAAATATTTTCTGGTGGAGGGATGATAGCACCTATACCCTTTTTGAGTACGTGAGTATCCAACAAAAACACACTTAATGGATCTAGAAGACAATTTATCCAAACCAGGTGTCAAATCCTGAACAAAACACGTACAACCAAAGACGCGAGGAATCACAGAAAAATGGTTTTTATCAGGATAAAGATAATAGAATGGTATTAAACCATCAAGAACAGAGGAAGGCATGCGATTAATCAAATAACAGGCAGTGAGAACAGCATCAGACCACAAATACTTTGGAATATTCATATGTATCATCATTGTTCTAGCAACATCTAGAATATGTCTATGCTTCCTCTCAGCAACTCCATTTTGTTGTGAAGTGTGAGAACATGAAGTCTGATGAATAATACCATTATGTGCACAAAATTTTGTAACATCATTTTTCATATATTCCAAAGCGTTATCAGTACGAAGAATACGAACAGAAGTAGAAAACTGGGTTTTTATTTCATTATAAAAAAGTTCAATAACATTCGAGACCTCAGACCTCTCTTTTAACAAATACAACCAAGTCATGCGAGAAAAATCATCAACAAAGACAATGAAATATCGAAAACCTTTCACAGAGGAAACACGATAAGGACCCCAAACATCAGAATGAACCAACTCAAACGCAAAACTACTGCGTTTATTGACACGACTCTGAAAAGTAGCACGATGGTGCTTACCCAGTTCACACGACTCACAACCTAATGAAGAAACAGAAGGCTGAATAGAAACTACCGATCAAAGCTTTTGCAGTGAAGGATGACCTAGACGCCAGTGCCACAGTAAGGTAGAGTCAGGCTGTGATGCAACAAGACCAGTATCTGGCACACTATCATCCAAATAGTACATACCTCCTCTCTCATGCCCCGAACCAATCGTCATCCCAGTTGCTAGGTCCTGAAAAACACAATAAGAGGGAAAGAAAGTGACTTTACAGTTATTATGTTTTGTAAACTTGCTAATGGATAATAAGCTAACAGGAAATTTAGGAACATATAACACATCAGATAGTTTCAAAGAGGAAGTAGCATGAACTACTCCATCACCATGAACTGGAGAAAGAGTACCATCAGCAATGCGGATAGAGGGAAACTTATTAGAAAGATGTAAAGATACAAAGTGATCCTTTATACCTGTCATATGGGATGAGGCTCCAGAATCTAATACCCAGGGTTTATGAGGAGAAGCCATATAAGCATCCATACCTGAAGAGGATGCATGAGTAGCAGAATGACTGTTCTTAGAGAGCTCTAGCTGGCGTAATCGATCATAATCTGCCTTCAAAATCTGAACAGTAGTAGCAGTAGTAGCTGGACCACCAGAACTAGTAGCAGAAATAGACGAGCGATTCGACTCGGCGTCAGCCACCTGAGCCCACTGAGGACGACCAAACTTCTCCCAGCACTTCTCAGAAACATGATTGGTCCTTGTTCGAGCGGGAAATTGTGTTATTCTTCATTGATGATTCTGTTACAACTTTGACAACAACTTTATGCGTTTACAAAGAGATCCGGTTTTTTTATAAGATCCGGTTTACAACAAAATCAAAACAAAGAAATAAAGATTACAACTTTCCTTGAACAAATCACGAGTTTCCTGTTTTGCGGTCCCTCGCTTTGTGGGGTTCTTCGCCTGTGCCGGGGTTGGGTACCGTGGACCACCGCGCAATCTCGATCTGAACAGATCTACGTGGTATAACGGGTACTATCCCACCAAGGAGATAGTAGCCGAGAGGGATCGTTTCACCAAGGAAACGCTCACTCTAATCTCGGGATCTAAGAACCAAGCTTAGATCCGGAGTAGTATCATGTAGATCTGAGTTTCCAAGTCTTCAAGCCTTCGCAATCCGAGTTGAGGTCGCAATCCGGCAGAGTTTCGGCTCTTCAGAAGTTTTAGAAAAAAAGTCCTCCCAAATGAACGAGTGCCAGGCCTATTTATAGGCACTCAAGACTGTGCCTTTGGCACAAAACTGCGCCTAGCCACCTCTGGGTGGCTCGGCCATAGCCGAGCCACCCAGGGGTGGCAAAAAAAAAAAAAAAAAAAAAAAAAAAAAAAAAAAAAAAAAAAAAAAGGGTGGTTCGGTTCGGGCCGAGTTCCCTCAGGTGCGTTGGTTTCGTCGTTTTCCGGTGTTTCCGGTTCTCCGTTGTTCGGATGTGATTCGGTTTGTGGTTGACTTGGTTTGGAATCGATTCGTCGACTCGATTCCAGATATGGCAGTTAATCCGCTTCTGAGTTCGAGTCCGGGATTGGTCCCGATTCGATCGTTATATCACCGAGTTCGCTCTTGTTTAGATGTCTCGGTGATTCCTCGAAACGTTGGTTCGATTCCACGTGCGTACGTGTTCCATTGTTCGTGTGCCTTGTCGCCTCGACCTTTCGTTGATTTGTTCAGGTCTTGATTCGATTCCCCGAATCTTCATTTGGCAGCAGCTCCGCTTCGGTGTTTGAGTTCAAGTCCGTTTTGTTGTTGGACGACTCGTTAACTTTCCGAACCGTTGGTTTGGTCCTGCACGCGAACGTATTCCGTTGCTTGTGTGCCTCGTCGCCTCGTCACTCGAATGTCCGTTGTTTTGTCGAATCATCGTGCTGAGCTAAGCTAAGGGACCTATAGGCAATTTTATACGCCTACAGATACCCCCTCCAAAGTGTTTCAGTCTCGTTCTTTTATAGAAGAGTCTGGAATACTTTGGATGTGATCGTCCCAACCTTGAGTCGGTATAATGGGACCTTGGAATGGCTTCTGTTCTGGCTTCCTTCGATTCCACCAGGTCATTCAGTGCTTTGTAGAACGCCTGTGAGGATTTCGGTGCTGCATTTATTGTCTGACCGTCGTCGGAATTTGAACTTGAAGTCGATTCTTAGTTTTCCAATCATTAGCTTTTGTTGGTTGGTTCAACGTGCAACTTTCGTTCGATTGTCGGCGTCGAGTCTTCTTTTGAGACGCGTTGTCCGGCGTCGTGTTATTGAGTTATCCTTAAGAATATTTTTAGAAGAATATTCTCCAGGAACTTCTCAATAAAAATAGGGAATAGTTTATACTCGTATACCTTATTGGAGTATTTCCGTGCCCAAAATGAGCTGAACCGGCTTGAAAATGAGCCAAAAAAGGCAGTATTTGGGCTCAAAATCTTTCTAACCCTTCCAAATATGTGAGAGAGGGATTAAATAGGTGAGGAACTGAACCGTAGGTTGATCTGAAGTCATTTCGATGCTTAATCCAGCTCCAATTTGAATTCTGGTTCGAATTTGGTTCAAACTGGTTCGAAATTGGTTCAAACTGGTCCAATCTGGTCCATTCAGACTCAATTTGGCTCATTCTGGCTTAGTCTGATCCACTCTGGCTTGGTCTGGTCCAGCCAGGTTCAATCTGGCTCAATTTGGCTTATTCAGGCTCAATTTGGGCTCATTCTGGCTAGGTCTGGTTCAGCCTGGTTTGGTCTGGTTCAGCCAGATCTGGTTCAAGGCTATAAAAGAGGCATTTTTCTCACTTTTTTCTTTTCTTTTCTTCCTCTTCTCTAGGGCCGGCCCCCCCTTGTCCTCTTTTTGATTTTTCTCTTCTCTCGAGTGTCTTTTCTCCTCGAAACTTTGATAGTTGTCCTGGATCTAGGCTTCCTTTTGATCTTGGACTAAAAAATCCCTCAAAAATCCAATTTTTTAGAATTTCTTTCAGGCCCCTCGAGCGCGTGCTGAGAGTTTCCAAAAAGGTCTCATTTTTGTTGGATCTCTAGCCTTTCTTCAGGTAAATCTCCCTCAATTATGATCTTTTTCATGCTCAATTTAATTTATGCATTTGTAGGATCATATGTGAGGGTTGAGGGTGTGATTGGACACCTCGATTTAATCTTTTAGGGGTGTAGATCTGATAAAAAAGTGATCTTTTTTCTAGATCTGACCTCTTTTAATTTATTTTGCAGCTCGTCATGCCGCGTTCTTCGAGAGGTCGCTCCCCTGCCATGTCAGCTGATGGTGCGCCGCCTTCCTACGCCGGTGAGCCCACGTTGTTCTCCTTGGCGAGGCAATCGGGAAGAGCCTTGATTCTCCTTGGTGAGGATCGACGCTTTGGCATTTTTTGGGAATTTTGCAAATTAGCCCCTTTTTTCTGATAATTTGCAAATTGGTCCCTGTTTACCCCACGTTGTTCTCCTTGGCGAGGCAATCGGGAAGAGCCTTGGTTCTCCTTGGTGAGGATCGACGCTTCAAAGATATGTTTTGCTTGGTCAAAACCATATCTCAAAATAAAGGGGGCGAATTGACGCTGCATTGCGCTTCATAAGGCAGGGATCCTCGATGCACCCTATCTTGTGATTGCACAATGTGGCCAAATCGTCTCACCCTTTATAAGGCAATGACTCTATCTTAGCTATTTGTAAGATGAGTTCAATTTCCTTTTATAACCAAGACTAACCCGTGTTTAATTGTCTATTCTGCAGTGGGGTACCCTTCTGGATCGTTCTCAGCCCACGCAGTCTATGGGCGTCGTGGCGATCATTATTCGACCTCTGACAATCCTTCCCCTATTCCAGCTATTCCTCAGTTTGCTTCGGGCACGTCGACTGAGGTTGCCCAGGTGGTGAGGGAGGGTGGTCATCGAGCTATTCGCCAGCTGATCACAGATGCTCCTTTTGTGAAGGATGCCAGTTCTACCCAGCCTCTCCGGAAGAGCGATTTCCTATTTGGTGATTCTGTCGATGACCCAGAAGCCGTGTTCATTGACGCTGAGCAGTGGCTTCACAAGACCGGCGGTGGCTTCATATACTTGCCGGAAATTCCTCGACATCGCTCGTTGACTGAGCTCAGGTGTCAGGCCGTGACGCGCGAGATGTCGTGGCGTTTGACAGTGGATCATGAGAGCGTCCATTGCGGCTATATCACCCATCAGGCAGCTCCTGGTTCAAGCAGGAGTCACATCACCAGATTTTATCCCGGAGTGTTGGGACTGGATGCACCACCACGTAACGAGTTTCTCGCTACTGCTTCGACTTTGAGGAATCGCCTCGCTGCCCTAGGACGGGAGATGCCTGCGACTCGTCACAGGATTTATGGTTGGGTCCACTCTTCGGACAAGTCTTGGTGGAGTCGCATGACGACATACGTCTTGAGCCGCTGGGGCGAGGAGTTGCACGCTTGCGGTTTGTATACCGCCGTTCGTGCAACCATGTATGGCCTGCCTGTCAGTTTGAGACATTTCTGTGCTTTGTTCGAGTTATATAATCCAGACTCGAACACTTTTCTGACCCGTCAGGGGGAGTTGGGCTTGGCTCTTCATGAGATGCATAGGATTTCTGGCTTGACCATGGGGCAGATGTTATACCAGGAGTATTTCCCTTCCAGTCATGAGTTGAATCAGATGAAGGATCGCATGCCCGACCGTTACGAGACTCTATGGGATCTCACTTGCCATTACCATATTGCTTTGGCGCAGTCTGAGCCTTTAGCCAAGAGGACGAAGGCCTCTGTGAGTCTGAAGCAGTTCGCGAACTATTTGTTCAAGAACCTGGAGAGCAGTTCTGGCGAGGATATTTGCGAGTTGGCCCCACTCATTCCTTCAGAGGTGAACCATCTACTGAAGAAGATTGATGCTCATTCCTATACCACCAGCAGTCCTGAGGGTGGCTTTCCTGCGAAGACCAAGTTCAGGTCTTTCTTATGGCATGCGACCACACCGATTCAGCCGATGACTCTTCTCGCCGGCTTTCTTGCTATCTGGTTGAAGAAGTGCGTGGTTCCATACCAGTCTGGGGACGCCTTGCCCTTGGAGGTACTTTTCCCAGCAGTTCAGCTCGCATATAAGAAGGAACTCTCACTCCTTCCGGTGATGGTGGCTAACATTCACCGAGGACTTCGACAGCTTTCCAGTGCGTTCACACGGAAGGAGACCGATTTGCCAGGTCAGATTCCCACGCTTAAGGTAGAGCTTCCGTACGCTTATTTGATGGCCTGGTTCGTCCTTCACCGTCCGGACATGATGTCGGTGCCTGTAGGCTGTCTAAAAATTACAATGGATAGCTGATTAAAACAAGCCCCTACGATGGAGGTCACCATCAAATGACTTTCAAATCACCGCAAACACAACCTCATTTCAGAGATGATTGATCTTGATGGCTGCGACAACAGCATGACTAATAGAGATGTTGATGAGCAGTGTAATGATTTTAGAAATAAAAGGTTGGACTTAGTTAGTGAGTTGCTTGGTAGAGAGTTGTGGGCAAATATTCGTCTAAAAGACACCATGGATGTTGATTCCCGTCTAAGCTCCTACAACGGAAGCTATAATCAAATAGTTTTCGGGTCGATAAGCGAAGAAACTGCAAATGGAGGACTTTTCACAAAGATCGAGAAGAGTTACAATTCGACGACACTTCCGATAAATGATGGAAACTCTATTCAGCAGTCCTCACAATCTACAGTGAAGGTTACAATCTGACGACTTTCACACTCTACAACAGCTAAAGCGAGGATTACAGAACAATGGTCTTTGCAACGCCTTACAGAAGAAGTCACAAGTCAACAAACTTCTTCTAAAACGCGGAAGTCATCCCCGCGTCACAATTATGGAAGTGCAGGCGACCCCCGCGTTTCCAAGTCACAAATTAACGTGAGCGACCCTCGCGTTCGTGGGAGTTCAACCCATACCGACCCCCGCGTCACCAAGCAGGCAACAAGCCAAAACGCGAGCGACCCTCGCGTTCATCAATGTTCAGCTAACACCCAACCTCGCGTCTCAATCCTAAGACACGAAGTTGGGTTCTGAACGCCAGATTGGGCGTTTGACTTGTTCAAACACGAGTCAAACGGTTTCGGAACTGATTCCCCACGTTCTGAGGGATTTTCGCCCACGTAGGAGCGGATATAGGGGTCAGTTACAACCCTTTATCCCCCTATAAAAACTCAACAAACTCAACAGAGTGGAGAGATCAGATTTTTGATAATCGGATCAGGAGGCTGGCTCTTTGGAAACCCGAAGAGTGAGCAGGTTGGATTTGAGAGATCAAAACCGCACAGGTTGGAGATTTAGCAGCGACGAAATCCTTGGAGATAGGATTTTTGAATCAATCGCAGGAGATCAGATCCGAGAGGATTCTTCGACAACAGATACAGCTTGATCATTAACCGAATTTTCGGTTCTAATAACTCTATCTATAGAGTTTTAACTCGTTCAGAGTTCTCAAACTCATTAAAGAGTTACGTATAAAACTTCCTACAGAAGTTCATCGTTCCCACGAGATAAGAGACGGTCGGATCGTCAACGGAGAGCAAATTCGACGCAAGCAATCGAAGGAGGCATTCCATCGCTACCAAGAAGAACCCAGTTTTAAACAAAGGGGAAGAACCAATTTCGTTCTCCTCTCTTTTGTAATCAAGTTGTAATCGAGATCAAAGGAATCAATTCAAATTTTCTTTTATCTTCTTTATTGCAATTTTCCTACATACAAAAGATGGCGACTCCGCTGGGGACGAGCTTTTCCGACGATGAAGTGGTGGCGCAGTCCGACGTCCACCTCATGGGAACGACAGTAGAAACTCTCATCGTGGAGTTTGATCAAGCAAAGTATGAGGAAGCATTATCCTCTGGATCGCTTAGCCCCAAGGCTAAGCACGATGTACACAAGACCTTCAAGAAGGTCAATTCTGTTGTTGAAGTGCCGAAGAAAGCCCTCTCCTTCGGCCAGGAACTCAAGTTGGCTCTGCAGGCGGAAAATCCCACCTCCGCGTCAGCCCAATGTGCTTCAGGCCACAAACGGCCTTTGGAAGAGACAAGTCCTGTAAACGTCGATGATGTTGCTGCTAAGGCTTTGAGACAAGCCAAAAAGAACGCCGCTCGCCGACGGAGAAGATCCATACGACGAGCACACTTACGTGAGAGCCGAATGTTGGCTCAACGCGAAGATCGCGTTCCTAAAGCTTCAGCCGAACTTAGCGTTCCCAAAACAGAACGCTCGCTTCGTGGCAATGAACCCAATTATGAACCTCGGCTAATTCAGCTGAAACGCGACTCTGAGTGGCGCGTTGTCTCCTCAAAATGCAGCCCTCAGAAGGAAGCTGTCAAACGCGACCCTCAGGGAAGCGTTCAATTAAAACACGACCCTCGCGGGTCTGTTTCACCAATTAAACGCAACCCACAGGGAAGCGTTCAATCAAAACACGACCCTCGCGGGTCTGTTTCCCCAATTAAACGCGACCCCCAGGGGCGCGTTCAAACAAAACAGGACCCTCGCGGGTCCGTTTCATCATTTAAACGTAGGCCTCGGCCTAACGTTTACAAATCCCAACGCGACCCTCGCGTTAATCTTCAAGAACGCCACTCTGGTGCTGTTCTTCGAGAACGCGATCTTCAAGAGGTCCGCCAGGTTCAGAAAGATCAGCGGGGTTTCAAAATCCACGTTCGACAAGAACTAGTCTCACCTACCCAAGGGCAGGGGGTTCCATCTCCACTTCCAAGCCCGGGGAAAAGTTCCTCCCAAGTTCCTGATTTGCGGGAATTATTATCAAGAGGAAAACCAACAACACAAGCAGCTCACTCGTGTCAATGTGAGAGGCTCATCTCGGCAGTCCTGTCAGAATGCCCTTGTTGTGCACCCGCACCTCGACAGTCAGTATTCGATAGGTTGACAAACGTTGTTAGGCCAGCCAAACGACAACGCCGCAACAGAAAGAAGACAACTGAAGCGGAATACCCTCAGGTCACTATCAACATGGTCGGCCGAGGGAGGGCCTCGCATACTGATTCTGACGAGTCACAAGAGAGTCATCCACCAACTGTCCGAGAAATTTGTGACCAGTTCGAAGGAGTATATCAGAATACTCGGACTCGGACGGGAACTATTCGCCCGGTTGACTATCAAAAATTAGCCAAGGGCATTACAACAAGTGAGGAACATTCGGCAATAGCCGAATCTCAATCTTCAAGCTCTGTTGGAGCACGCGAGGTTTCCGCTTATACAACAGGGAACCACGAAGACATAGCCAAAAGAGTGGACGAACATAGTGTCATACTCCAGACGCAACAGGAGACACTTCTCCAATTAAAGGAGATGTTGGCCCAGCTTCTTGCTGAAAAAGGCCACAAACCTGAATCTTCCCGGAGAATGACTTCGAAGGGAAAACAAAGAGTGCACGAACATTCAGATCGTGAAACTCACAATCTGGGATCTTCTTCCGAAGGTGAGAGGGAGATAGAAAAGGAACTGCATCCTCAATCCACCAAGGTGGACGAACTGGAG
>BQKN01000491.1:428934-455398 GCA_022839385.1 Asparagus kiusianus | reverse complement strand
TGTCACGTTAAAACCACACCTCTGACAAAATCAACTTATCGACTCTCTTCAATAGAGTGATAAGCCCTCAAAATTGCCCTGATCGCAATATTCCCCTTATCAAGTCAGAACTATGTTTCTGGCACTCAGGGACTTCTTTCAGTGTTTAATACCAAAATAACACAGGAAGGATACTGTTTTGCAACTCGATTCTGGGAGAATAATCAAGCATTTATCCCCAGCAATTAAAAATTTTCTAGAGTTATTTTATAACAGAAAATTTCTGAGTATTCTTTGTAATTTATTGTTTGAAGTCAAAACATGATAAATGCAAAGAGCACTAAAAGATCAGTATCACTTTTTATTCAAACGCCAAAAGGAAGTGATACAAGACAAACGTATTCTCGTCAGAAGAACATTACAAAAAAAAAAAAGAAAACCAAGTTCACTCATGCATCAAATCAAAAGTTGCGAGTTGAGTCTTGAGCTCGGCCAATTCTTTCTCGTGATCAGCTCGAACCATAACTTCAGCCTTGGCCCGGAGTTCATCCGCACTGGGTGTGATGATGGCTGCAACTTTGTTCCTGGCCTCCTCTAGGGCTTGGGCCTGCGAATGATACTCCAAAGCACTGTTTTCATTCTGGGTGCTGAGGATACTGACGACGCCTTCTTCGCGAGAGACTTCGGCCTTTAAGCGCAAGACTTCAGCCTCAGCTTCGACAAGTCTATCACGAAGCGAGTTCAGAAAAGTAGTCGAGCGTTCTAGTTCCTCTCGCTTTTGAATGTTACGCTCACGAAGCTCCGCGACTTGGCGTTCCTTCTCAGTTAAGTCCCGCTCCAGCGATTCCCGTTGTATCACTTCAGCAATTTGAAGATTAGCTAGAGTTGATACAATTTGTGGCTGGAGGTCGCTATGACTCATGGTCTCCAAACGTTGTAATTTCTCCTCCAAACGGAGGATGACTTCTGAACAGTGCTCGAACCATTGAGGCTCGCCCACACACTTGACCCCGTTCAAGCCCACTTCCAGAAGAGGTCGAAAGGAATTCAAAGTCCCTTGACCATTCATCAGGGACTTAACCACCATCTTCGCAAGAGTGTTCAGATACACCAAAGATACCTAAAGGAACTCAGGTGCATTAGCAAGCCTGACGATCGCACCTGAAGATACTCCTTCAGCAGCTGAGGTTGGTGCGTTAAGACGATGGCTGGTAGGCGATCCCGGTGCCGAAGCTGCAGAAGCAATCGAAATATTCAATTGTGAAGGGCTTGAGGTCAAGGCCATCAATGCCTTCGCTTGAGATGAGCTGGGCCCAGCCTCTGCTGGAGTGAGCGAGATCTTCATCACCGCTTTTGGTGAAGTGGCCACCACAGAAGAGTCATGTAAAGTTTGCTCCGGCAAAAGAGCCGATACCTGCACGACCGGCTGTTCCAGAGAAGAAGTCGTAGCGGTAGTTTCAGGTAACGCCACAGACAGAACAGTGGTCTCGGGCAATGCTGTAGGCAAAGCAGTTGCCGTAGGGGAGACAGGTGTATGTTGCTCTTCTGCAGAAGCCGATGTCGGCACAGGATCTTGCTCTAGAGAAGCAGCCGAAGTAGTCCCAGGGGTTGGCGAACCTGCACGAAAAAACGGTCGGAATGCGGAAAAAGCGTGCGGGATAAGTCGAAACAAACTAAGCTTACCGGTAAGGTAAAAAGGCGTATAACCAGATGCCTTATCAGACTGAGCCTTGGGAGCGTCATCAAAAATGGTTACATCATCCATTGAATCATGCTCCTCGTCTTCTACATCATCACCTGGCACGTTGCCAACTTCAGCACCCTCATCAACTTTTTCTTCGTCAGCTTCACCCCCGATCGAGGAGCCTTCATAATCGACTCGTTCCTCATCATCTTGAGCAGCTGAAGATCCAGGAAGACTTGTGCCAACAGCTGGTTTATTCATAAGTCCTGTTGTAGGACTAAGAATTAAGTCACCGGCTTGCGACACTAAGGCAGAAGGGGAAGGAGATGGATTCTCTTCGACATCCCTCTGCTCCAAGATTGGAGACTCAGGGAGGTCCATCACTGGGGCGGATTCTGCATCTGCAGCCATTAATTCATCCTCTTCATCCTCAGGAGGATGATAAGAAGAGGCACCGCCTGAAAGGGCTGGCCCCTGAGAACGAAGCCCAGTTCTTCTTGGTAGGCCCACCACAGACGATTCCTGTGGCCCTTCATCTACAGCAGCCCGGATGGCTTCAGCCATTAACTTGGGTTTTTGTTGGCCTCTGGGAGGAGAATCAACCCGTAGTTTCCGGCGAATCTGTTTATCATACTTGCCGGTTTCATCTGCAGAAAGTTTTCTTTTCCCCGATGCTCTCGTAGTGGGAGGCTCAGCCACATGTTGTTCCTCCCTGGGAGCAGGCTCGGCTGTTTGCTCCTCTTCCTGTTCAGCAGGCTGGTTCTCAACGGCTAGGAATTCATCAATCCCTCTTAAACGGGATGTCTTTGACCCCCTCCTTGAAGAATACATGTGCCTAATATCTTTCAGGCACGATGAATTTATGTTGTAATTGGGAATCTGAGACGCTGCGTGATACCAATTACAGAAGCTTATGGAGGTGTAGGAGTTGGCAGTTTTGTGAGGAAGCCTGAAAACGGCCTTGGTACAACCTACTACAGAGTAATACCAGGCCCTGGCTCCTTCATATAGATTGCCCACAACTGATAGCTGAGGGCGAGGGTTCCCGACGTACACTTGGTCGTACCCAAATTGCCGAGCAAATCTATAGGGTTGGTAGGGCTCGATGAAGCAATTGACGCCTTGCCGGAAGACTAAGTAGCCTGGCCTAATGGAGAGAAGCCAATGAAAAACACCTCCGTTTAGCTGAGTGAATCCGTTGGGGCCTGCTACGTCTTGATATTCCGCACCATAGATACCACCCTCAAAATCAGGGAAACATCGGTAGATATGGAAGTTGGTATCTCGCGCCAAGATTTGGCGAATCCTGACCATGTACCCCCCTTCCCATTTCGCAGACTCTAATCTCTGCACGAATGGGATGAATGAATCTCCTGGGGCAGAGGCTGCACTCATCAACGAAGGGCAGTGTAACACGTACCAAGCCATCAAGTAAGTATATGGCATTGGCACCCTAGGATTGGGAGTCTTGAAAGCCTTGCGACCCTCGGACTCCACCTCGGTGGTTTCGACGAAGTCCGAAGTTAACTCCCGCAATCCGAATTGTAGACAACCCACCATAGCACTGAGGAGGCTCACAGGCCTCCCATGGGCTAGAAGTACGGCGGGGTAGATCACCTCAACAGCAAGAGCATCGATAGGCCTAGTAGGGACGACGCACCGCTTGAGCCACAGCATCAAATACCCAGCTAGAAGCGCCGTATCGGAGATAGGGAGCAGAGCTTGGTAATGGAAACTCTCGAACTCCGTATGGGCAGGGAAAA
This sequence comes from Asparagus kiusianus, assembly GCA_022839385.1. Classification (NCBI taxonomy): domain Eukaryota; kingdom Viridiplantae; phylum Streptophyta; class Magnoliopsida; order Asparagales; family Asparagaceae; genus Asparagus; species Asparagus kiusianus. The sequence continues at coordinate 451,972 of BQKN01000491.1, read as the reverse complement.
TATCTTCCTTGGCCTCATTGGTGTAGTGGGAGGTAGCATCGTCAATCCTAGTCTGAACCTCCTCTAAAGTGCTTGCAGGCAATCGGGTCACTAAACCTCCCTTATTGCCCAAGTTCTGGAATAGGTACTCCGCCCAAGACACCTGTTTAATGCCGCTCCCGCGGGCCCCCGTCAGCTGCATGCAGATATGGAAGTGACACATTACTTCCCATAAAGTGGCATAAATTTCTGGGCTGGCCTTCTTTAGAAGTTGGAGTTCCGCCGATCCCAGTACAAATTCTTCATACGGCAAATCTCCAAGAAGAAGACCCGAGACTTCGTGCATCTCATGAAGAGCGAAGCCTAACTCCCCCACAGGAGTGAAGAAAGTGCAAGTATCGGGGTTATACTTCTCCAGTATAGAGAAGAAGTGAAAGTGACTCTGGACCATTCCGAATTTAGTGGCCCGCACAGGAACTTTCAAACCAGCCTGGGAGAGAGGCGCATCCAGTTCGTCCAAAACAAACTTGGTCATCCGGGTCCACCACCCTGACGCTGGAGAATGAACCCAGCCAGGAGTTCTGAATCCTTGTGCGGGAAACTCCCCTTTCTTCTCCACAAATCTCCTAACAAAAGTCCTCGCGGGGCTAGCCACCTCGCCAAGGGGATACTCCTTAGCGAATAAGCCTGGTCGTAAAGCAGTCACCTGTCGACCATAACCTGCCGAACGGACCCCGTGGAAGGTCAAATTTCCAAGAGCAACCCCATCTTGATCCTTAACCAAGGGCCAATCCATGTGCCTCGGGACGGACGCACACTGGAAATAAGATATGGGGAACATTCTCTCCATATTGGGTAAGAAAAGGTTGCGGTCTCCAACTTTCCGCAGCCACTTGTAGTTTCCGTCATAAGCGGTGTCAGCGTCAAAGTCAACGAAGTCCCCGAAGAGGTATTCAGGTTTGACTATTGGCTTACGGTTTGTGTGTTCAAACTTAACATCCGTAACCAATGTCCTAAGAGTTTCGGGAGAAGCTTTCGTGACTAACTCTGCGCGACTCTTATCCTTAATTTTGAAGACTGGGAGTTCTTGGCGCGAGTTGAATGTCATATTCATGTCCACGCTACCTTCATGTCCGAAATGGTGGCGAAAAAGAAGAGGTTCGCTGGTATGACGCACTGCAAAACGAAGAAAAAAAATCAGCTAAGTCAAAAGCAAAGCTCAGACGCAAAGGTCGAAACCCGCGTCAACTAAGTCAGACGCGAAGGTCGAAACCCGCGTCAACTACGTCAGAAAAGTCAGACGCGAAGGTCGAACCTCGCGTCAGAAAAACCAAACGAGAAAGTCCAGACCCGCGTTATCTGAAACGAGTTTCCTCGTTGGATCCAAAGATCAAAACTTGCCGAAACAAGTTCAACGACCACGAAGGCCATACTTACCACCGACCAAAGGGAGGTGAGGCGGCATGCTCGCCTGAGCGGTAGCACCGCCGGCCGGCGCTGATGATGCCGACTCTCGAGCCGCAGCGGCGTCAGATCGGGAAGAACGAGGGGCGTCAGATTTCTTGGGTGCCATGAGATCTCGTCGGAGGAGATGAACAGTTCTTCGCCGGGGGAGGGAACGAAGATTTTCGTTGGAATTTTTTTTTTTTTTTTAAGAGAGTCGAATGACTCTGATTTGACCTAAAGCGGTCTATTTATAGACAGCTGGACAGGCTGTCAAATCCCAACGAACGGGAATCGAGATCAGAATCCCGCCCGAACCGACCCTCGCGTTCGGGTCGGTTGAAATTCCCAAACGCTGGGCTCACCCACGCGTTCCAATTCTCAAATGCATAATTTGTTTATGCATTGGATTATTATGATGGCAGCTCTTCAACTACCAAGGCTATGACACGGCCCCAGGTAAATAAGAGCTAGCAGCAATCATCAAGGCGACCAAGGCCGAGAAGAAATTGGTGACTCCGCGGGGGAGTCTATCGAGAGACACAAACAGATTACAGTCAACAACATTGGAATCATCTTGCTCGATCAGACGGAGTGAGCAATCAATTCACAAGACTTTGGGGTCCAAAGTATTCCGAAAATTCGTCCCAGTCAACCGCGAACTTTCGAAAACTTTGGAGGGGGTTCTGTAGGCTGTCTAAAAATTACAATGGATAGCTGATTAAAACAAGCCCCTACGATGGAGGTCACCATCAAATGACTTTCAAATCACCGCAAACACAACCTCATTTCTGAGATGATTGATCTTGATGGCTGCGACAACAGCATGACTAATAGAGATGTTGATGAGCAGTGTAATGATTTTAGAAATAAAAGGTTGGACTTAGTTAGTGAGTTGCTTGGTAGAGAGTTGTGGGCAAATATTCGTCTAAAAGACACCATGGATGTTGATTCCCGTCTAAGCTCCTACAACGGAAGCTATAATCAAATAGTTTTCGGGTCGATAAGCGAAGAAACTGCAAATGGAGGACTTTTCACAAAGATCGAGAAGAGTTACAATTCGACGACACTTCCGATAAATGATGGAAACTCTATTCAGCAGTCCTCACAATCTACAGTGAAGGTTACAATCTGACGACTTTCACACTCTACAACAGCTAAAGCGAGGATTACAGAACAATGGTCTTTGCAACGCCTTACAGAAGAAGTCACAAGTCAACAAACTTCTTCTAAAACGCGGAAGTCATCCCCGCGTCACAATTATGGAAGTGCAGGCGACCCCCGCGTTTCCAAGTCACAAATTAACGTGAGCAACCCTCGCGTTCGTGGGAGTTCAACCCACACCGACCCCCGCGTCACCAAGCAGGCAACAAGCCAAAACGCGAGTGACCCTCGCGTTCATCAATGTTCAGCTAACACCCAACCTCTCGTCTCAATCCTAAGACACGAAGTTGGGTTCTGAACGCCAGATTGGGCGTTTGACTTGTTCAAACACGAGTCAAACGGTTTCGGAACTGATTCCCCACGTTCTGAGGGATTTTCGCCCACGTAGGAGCGGATATAGGGGTCAGTTACAACCCTTTATCCCCCTATAAAAACTCAACAAACTCAACAGAGTGGAGAGATCAGATTTTTGATAATCGGATCAGGAGGCTGGCTCTTTGGAAACCCGAAGAGTGAGCAGGTTGGATTTGAGAGATCAAAACCGCACAGGTTGGAGATTTAGCAGCGACGAAATCCTTGGAGATAGGATTTTTGAATCAATCGCAGGAGATCAGATCCGAGAGGATTCTTCGACAACAGATACAGCTTGATCATTAACCGAATTTTCGGTTCTAATAACTCTATCTATAGAGTTTTAACTCGTTCAGAGTTCTCAAACTCATTAAAGAGTTACGTATAAAACTTCCTACAGAAGTTCATCGTTCCCACGAGATAAGAGACGGTCGGATCGTCAACGGAGAGCAAATTCGACGCAAGCAATCGAAGGAGGCATTCCATCGCTACCAAGAAGAACCCAGTTTTAAACAAAGGGGAAGAACCAATTTCGTTCTCCTCTCTTTTGTAATCAAGTTGTAATCGATATCAAAGGAATCAATTTAAATTTTCTTTTATCTTCTTTATTGCAATTTTCCTACATACAGTGCCGAACGCCACAGATCACTCTGTTCCCCTACTGCAGTTGCTTGAAAATGGTAGGTGGGAAGGCCGCGGGTTTTCTGATGTCCGACAGCAGCTGCAGGTCCACAAGTGTTGGGCATTCTCCACTTGTTTTCCGCAGTTCTCCGGCCGATATGGCGAGTGCTTGACAGACGATGAGAGGCCGAGAGAGAATTGGACCCACTTAGACATTGGCTGCTTTAATTGGCTGGTGAACATCAGGCCCGGCTATCTAACTTTCCGGGTGAAGAATGAGTGCTTCATAGAGCCATATCTACCCTGCCGATTTGCTCGCCAGTTTGGCTACGATCAGCTTTACATCGGGAACCCTCGCCAGCAGCTTCGGACTCATAGTGGTTTGGTGGACGGTCTTCGTGCATGGTTGTGGACCGTGACTGGCTGTACCGGTGCTAGGTTCAGCCTCCCGAGTATTGATCGGCAGTTGAATCTCACCTTCTTGAGCTGCAAGTGGTTATTAGCAGCCAACAAGACTATCCCAGTGAAGCCGATTGCGGAGCTAGAGGCCGAGGAAGCTTCTCGGGTTGATTCGCCCAGGATTCGGGAGAAGGCTCGATCACAGAGGACCCAGAATAAGACTCGCCGACTTGATGAAGAGGGCCATAGGTCATTCCATTCTACAGACGAGGCTTCCGGCGGAGATCCCGAAGATTGTGATGACTCTTCTGAGCGAGGTTTGCTATTCATCTCTTCCTTCTATTTTCTAGAAGTATTGAAACTGACTATAGTTCAATGTTTCAGGGACTACAGCTGATCATGATGAAGAGTTCTATCCTCCTCCTCGGGCGAGACCTTCGATCCCCACTGCTAGGCGGAAGAGGTTAGTCCGTAAGCTGCCTGCAGCTTCCCGAGCTTCCAATACGGACCTAGCTGGTGATGATCCTGCCAGTGATGGAGGTAACATTTATCCTGAGAACTATTCCTCTGGTTACTCAGCGCATTGACTTATACTTCTCCCTCTCTATATAGGAGCGCGTGAGGAGCATGAGATGAGTCCTGATCCAATCCCCGTATCTCCCGATGAGTCTGATCCGCTACCCCCTGTAGAGAGGCCTACAGGGGTTGCTGACATTGGAGAGGAGGGCAATGTAGGACCCGATTCCGTGAATCAAGGTACATCTAACACTGACAACGTATTTCTTTAGATGATACACCAAATGAATTTGTGTACCCTCTAACTGTCCTCTACCTCTTGCTTCTTTAGATAATTTGCAGGAGGCGAATCCTGGAAATGAAAAGGCCGATGCACCTGTAAGAGGTAACTCATTTCCATCAGTTGTAGTCTCTTCACTTTTCTTTGGCACTGATATTCTTTTATGCCAGATTTCTCCATCGACGACTTCGACGAGGGAAGCTTGTTTGCGGACACTCCTATGATGCGCTATATATATAGCTCTCCTCAGATCGATGACCAGTTACCTGGGGATATGTTTTCTGAGCCCGCCTTCGCTGGAAATCCTGAGGATGGTTCCCTTGAAGGTATGTGCTTCTTTCTGAGTTATTTATAGGACTAGCCAATCTTGACTAATGCAACTATAATGTAACGCCTCTGCGAATTCCGTTTTGGATCTGGCAGGAGCTTTTGTTGAGAAAGACCCTGTCGAGCCAGCTGCGAGACCAACTCTGCCAGTTGATACATCGGCAGCCGTTACATCTCCACCACCCCCAGCATTTCAAGGGGAAGGAGGTATAAATCAACTCATCGATGAGTGCTATTCCTTTGTCTTATTAAGACTTTTAAAAGACTTCTCTCCTTTTTGTGCAGGGCGCTCTTCCCATCTTCATGATCTAGTGAAGGAGTTGTTATCTGACGACGATCCCGACAAGATCGTTATTTGCCTAGAAGTTCGCTCCTTCTTCTCCTTTATGAAGGCTATGATTGGCAAGCTCTTCCACAGCGGACTTTCCCTTCACCAGTTCAAACCTTTCCTTGATTCCAGAATCAATTTAATAAGGGAGTCAGGATACCTAGATTTGGCGAAGGCCATAGTTGACGATCTCGACTGCTTAAAGCGTGAGCTTCAGATGTTTCGCGAGCTTCGGGATACCGGTGCTTCTTCCTTCATTGCTGCTGAGCTGGATACTCGTTTACAGTCATTGCGCGAGACTCAGCTTCTTGCTGATCTTGAGGTTCAGGTGCAGCGAGACCGAGTAGCTCGAGTTGAGACTGGCCTTGCTACCAGGTTATCTTCACTTACCGAGCTCGATTCTTCTCTCACTTCCTGTGCGGCCGAGATAGACCAGCTCAGAAGAGAACTCCGTGAAAAGGAGGAGACTTTTGATGTTCTTCAAATGACGAAGACACAGGACCAGCAGACCTGCACGGCTTTGTCTGATGAGTTGAAGTCCTTGAAGCAGAAGCTATCCGAGACAGAAGAGACTGCTGCGAAGACTTCGGCCGCCACTGAGGAGTCCATTAGGGCTGAGCTTAGCCAAGCTTATGATGATAAGCTGTCTAAGTTCAGTCAGCAGATTTTTAGCCACGGGCTTGATGTCTGATTTTGTTTGCTGTGTACTTTGACTTTTGACTCTTTTAGTGAATCTCCTTTTTTTTATCTTTATTATGATTCGTCATTCCGTTTGAAATGATTGACCACCATACTCATAGGATTTTTGGCAAACCCTCAGCCATCAACGGGTTTGATATGCCTTTACCGACTACCGTTTGAGTCGGGCTAGCATGCGATTTGTTTAAATCCGCTCGCATGTAACGTTGCGCTCAGAGATTAAATTCTCTGAGACTTCGTGCTATGATGTCGAATACATAGACTTCGCCATTGTTACGGGAATAGGCTACCCGGCGACACGTGTTAGGTGTTGGCTTTAGGATTTTTGGCCAACCCCTAGCCTCTAACGGATTTGATTAGCCTTTACCGACTACCGTTTGAGTCGGGCTAGCGTGCGGATTGTCTAAATCCGTTCCGCACGTGACGTTAAGCTAAAAGAGTTAACTCTTTTAGTGCTACGATGTTGAATACGTAGACTTGGTCTTTCTCCTGTGAAAAGACTAAACAGCAACGTGTATGAGACGTTGACTTAGGATTTTTGGCAAATCCTCAGCCTTCAACGGATTTGATGTGCTCTTACCGACTACCGTTTGAGTCGGGCTTACATGCGGATTGTTTTAATCCGTTCCGCATGTGATGTTGCGCTAAAGGAATGAACTCCCTTAGACTTTGTGCTACAACTTCGAATATGTAGACTTTGCCATTGTTATGGGAATAGGCTACCCAGCAACGTGTATTAGACGTTGACTTATCCCTTCTTAGGCTTTGGGATAAAGGTCCCCAGAGTCAGACTCTGGTATCTTTTTCTACGGGTAAAGATCAAACCGGCGACGCGTGTTAGGCGTCGACATATCATTTCTTAGGATTTAGGATGAAATTCCCCATGCGTGTGAGGCATGGATTTCGGTGTTATTAATAACAACCTGCCACAATGTTGAATATGCGGACGGGTGTTCTTTTTAACGGTTAAGAACTAACCGGCCGCGCGTGTTAGGCGCGGACTTATCCTTACTTAGGTTTCAGGATAAAATACCCCATAATCGAACTCTGGTGTCTTTTCAATCGGAAAAAGACTAAACCGGCAGCGCGTGTTAGGCGCAGACTTATCCCTGCTTAGGTTTCGGGATAAAATACCTAGGATGAATCCTAAATTGGTGAATTTTGGAAAAAGAGTTGGTGTGGGGAAGGAAGAATTTTATATTCTATTCCCCGAACAAGGAAGGAAGAATTTTATATTCTATTCCTTGATTCTGGAAAGGAAGAATTTTATATTCTATTTCCAGTGCAAGAAGGAAACTAGAAGTGGGATCTCCACTCCGAGAATCTGGAAGATACTGACAAACTTTCCTTTTATAGGATTGGTTATCAGATCGAAAGATGAGTTCTTCGTTTATCGAAGAGAAATTTCAACTTCAGTTACAACCATAAAAAGGTTGAACCCAAGAGAAAAGAAATGGAGTTCTTTCGTTCATCGAAAGGGGACTCCGAACTGAGAGTGAACCTTTTCGGTGGACTCACTGTCAATTGAAATTGATCAGCGAGGGATTTTGGTGGTAAAAATAAAATTGGGTTATCCTCTAGGATATTAAGTGTAATATTCTTCAAGGAACTTCCCGATAAATGAGTTGTCCTGAACGTACTAGGGATAGTACTTTTTCAAAAACTTCCCATTTATTGGCATTAATTGCCTGTTACCCTCTAAAGAAATTAAGCGATAAGCACCGTTTGAATAGACCGTGTCTATTACAAACGGTCCTTCCCACTTAGGTTCGAATTTACCTTTCTTCTTAGAGGTGAGGATTATCGGTCGGCGCGCAGCGAGGACCAAGTCTCCTTCTTTGAAGCTTCTTTGACGAACCCTTTTGTCGAAGGCTCTGGATATCCTTGCTTGATAGAACTCGATGTGTTGTTGAGCTTCCAAGCGCCTTTCGTCCAGCCTTTCGAGTTCCTCGAGACGCTTCTGATGCTGCTCTTCGGTCGTCATCTCCGTTGCGAGAGCGATCCGAAGGGAGGGGATTTGAATTTCCAGGGGTAGCACAGCTTCACATCCGTATACCAACGAATATGGGGTAGCTCCCGTAGGTGTGCGTATGGTAGTGCGATAAGCCCAGAGTGCTTCTCCGAGTTTATCGTCCCAATCTCGCTTGTTGGTTTTCACAAGTTTTGATAAGATCTTGATGATCGTCTTGTTGAAAGCCTCAGCTAATCCGTTAGCGGCAGGGTAATAAGGTGTTGACGAAACATCTTGGATCTTGAACTTGTCACAGAACCGGATGAAGGCGTTGCTTATGAATTGCGGACCGTTGTCATGAATGATCCTCCTCGGCACGCCGTGTCGGTATATAACGTGATGCTTGATGAAGTTGATGACGTTGTTCGTCTTTACTTCTTTAAGCGGAATGGCTTCAGCCCACTTTGAAAAGTAGTCGGTGATAGCGAGGATGAATCGATCACCTTTGACTGAAGGCGAGAAGATGGGACCGACGATATCCATACCCCATGCCTTGAATGGCCAAGACGTGGTTGATGCGTGTAATCGCTCCGGTGGCTGGTGCATATAATTTGCATGCACTTGACAAGCGTGACATTCTCGAGCATACTCAATCGCGTCACGAACCATTGTTGGCCAAAAATATCCCATTCTTCTGATTCGATCATACAGCTTGGGACCAGGCTGATGCGCACCGCATTCTCCTTCGTGTGCTTCCTTAAGAACTTCTTTTGCTTCTTCGTTCGAAAGGCATCGGAGAAGAAAATCATCATACCCCCAGCGATATAGCGTACGGATCTCGGTATTGTAAAAGAACCGCGGAGCTCTTCGGCGAATAGATTCTTTTTCCTTTACATCCTCCGGTAAAATGCCGTATTGGACGTAGTCAATAATGGGAAAGCGCCAATCTCGGGACTCGGACCCGATTTGAGTTGAGTTCACCTCTTTAGCGTTCTCGTTTTTATTATCCTCCTCTTCAATATCCATATCGTATATAGGTACGCAGAGTTGGTGTGATCTTACTGTGACTAGCAATTCAGTTTCGGGCGGTTGCGCGAGTGATACTGCTAGTGCTGCCAGTGCATCTGCATAAGCGTTCTGAAGACGCGGGATATACTCAATGTAAAATTCTTCAAAAGAATCTGCCACTCTGATGGCCTCCTGGTGGTATGGAATCAGATCTTGGTTTCTGACTTCATATTCCCCACGAACTTGGTTGACAATTAGTTGAGAATCCCCAAAGGCTTCGAGATATTCGACCCCCAGTTCCTTGGCGAAGCTGAGTCCTATGAGGAGTGCATTATACTCGGCTACGTTGTTAGAGCATGGACTCGTCAGAGAATAAGCTCGAGGCATCACGTGCTTTCCTGGGGAAACTAAGACAACTCCAACTCCAGAAGTGACCTTAGGACATCCCGGAGTTACTGCTTTATTGACTGCTCTCGAGGCACCATCAAAATATAACCGCCATACTTGTTGGTGTGACGTGGTATTAACCTCGTGGGTTTCATCTGGCAAGTCATCGTATACTTCAACCGTATCTGTTATCGGGCTTGCCACCAAAAGATCACAAATCGCCTGTCCTTTGACCGACTTCTGCTGTTTGAAGTGCAAATCATACTGGGACAAAAGAAGGGCCCACTTTGCCAACCGCCAATTCATCGAACCTGGTTGAGTCATGAATACCCGTACCGGATTAACATTAGCGATGACGTAAATCGTCTGGCCAACTAAGTAATGTCGCATCTTCTGTACCGCAAACACCAATGCGAGACATTCTTTCTCGATCATCGGGTATCGAGACTCGGCGCCTATCAAGGTCCGACTTAGATAATAGACTGCCTGTTCGTGACCATTATCATCGTCTTGTGCTAATAAAGCACTTATCGAATGGTTCATCGCCTTGATATAAATCAAGAACGGTTTACCTGATTTTGGTGCAACAAGAACAGGTGGATTCATCAGATATGCCTTGATATCTTCGAATGCCTTCTGGCAAGCATCGTCCCAAATAAACGATACGCCTTTCTTGTTTAGCTTCGAAAATGGTTGGCACTTCCCGGAAAGATTTGAAATGAATCTCCGGATATACGCCAAACGCCCTTGCAATCCTCTGAGTTCTCTTAGGTTCTTCGGGGGTTGCAATTCATTTATCGCCTTTACCTTGTCTGGGTCGATATGTATACCCTTAGTGGTGACGACGAATCCAAGAAATTTTCCGCTGGACATTCCGAGGAAGGATTTTGTGGGATTCATCTTCAATTGACGGCTCCGCATGAGATCAAACATCGTTCTCAGGTCTTTGATGTGATCTTCTTTGTTGTGGCTTTTCACCACTAAATCATCAACGTAGCATTCAACTGTTTTCCTGAGGTGTTTCTGGAAAATCTTAGTCATTGCTCGTTGATACGTGGCACCTGCATTCTTTAGACCAAATGGCATCACCGTGTAGCAGAAGATACCGAGGGGCGTTCTGAATGCCGTGTGCTTTTCGTCATCCGGGTGCATTTTGATTTGATTATACCCCGAAAAGCCGTCCATGAAGGACATTCTTTCGAATCCGCATGTATTGTCGATAATGACGTCCGTGATTGGGAGAGGAAAATCATCTTTTGGACATGCTTCGTTCAGATTCCTGAAGTCGATGCAAATCCTGATCTTGCCATTTTTCTTCATGACTGGAACGATGTTGGCTAACCAGTCTGGATGTTGTTCTTCTCGAATAAATCCTGAGTCGATCAACTTTTTAACTTCAGCCTCGATTGCTTCCATGATCTGCGGACGAAACCGTCTTTGCTGTTGCTTGACAGGTTTGGCATCCGGCTTGATGTCGAGGCGGTGCATTGCCACATTGGGATCGAGCCCTGGCATGTCTTCGTAGTTCCAGGCGAAGACGTCGATATATTCTCTGATCAAGGCAATTAATTCCTCCTTTTCATCTGATGGGAGACCACCACTGATGAATATGGGCTTTGGATTGTCTTCATCACCCATATTGATTTGGACTACCTCGTCTTCGGTGGGTGGCTCTCTCTGTTCGAACCTATCACCATATTGCATGTTCAGGTGATGAACCCATGGGTCCTCCCACGTTTGCATTTGATCGCCGTCCTCCATTGTAGATGGATCGGCCGTAGTCATGTTCGACATTAAGCCTTGAACGTCTCTCCCAAACTTGTGTCGGAATCTTCAGCTGACGAATCTAGCAAGTATCGATCCTTGGCTTTGTTAGCAATTTGATCTATGATTTGCCAGCCACATTCGTCATCTGACGAAATGTAGCCTAAGCCCCTCTTGTGACGATAATAGCCCTCCGGTTTACCCTTTGGTACATATGCCGCTTTGACTGGGACACGGGAACCTCGATCGAAGTATAGACCTTCTCCGAGTGTGAAATCATATCCTTGTCTTTCCATGAGCTTGCGCGCTTCTGGACTGTACTTAGATAAATGTAAACCGGATTTGTCACCATCCTCATCCTCTCTTAGGAAATGATCTGGCACCGGAAGATTTTCTCCTTTACCGAAAATCACTTCTTTTTGTCCCCCTATTTTGGCAGGAATAATTTGAGTTGTTCCGAAAGAGTGTTGGAGACGCTTCTTCGTTACATACGACGATCGGAGCGGCATACATAATTCGGGATTATCGTATAATCCCTTTATCACATCATCAAAAGACAAGGAGTACTCTAAACCATTATTTATTTCAGGTTCGGCAAGTTGCCAGTTACAACCGCCATCTGACGACTGTTCGTCGTTGAGATTGATTACAAAGGATACAATGTCATTAAAAACAAAACCACCATTGTAATCGAATCCGGCTTCGGAATCAGCTTCTTCTCCGCTGTCCGTGCCTTGGATCGATGGTTCCGTGTCGGATTCATTACCATAAAGGAGAGAATCTGTGAAATAATTCTCATACCCTTTGAATGGTTGCTTATCCGCGACCACCGTCCTAACTCTTCCATCAGTGTCGACATATTTCAAACACTGATGTAGAGTGGAGGGGACTATAACGTTACTATGGATCCAAGGCCGACCCAATAGTAAGTTATAGGATGTCTCAGCATCAATCACGTAGCACGTGACCTCCGTCTTTAAATCGCCCATTTGGCACTTTATCCGGATTTTACCCAAAGGTCTTGACCCGCTGGTATTGAATCCGTAAATGACCGTGCCTGTTGACGCCAACTTGCTGATTGGGATTCCCAGGCTGTGCATTAGGCGAAGCGGCATAATACTCACAGCGGAACCCAGATCTACTTGGATCCGGTTGACTTCGCTGGATCCAATGTAGCCAACAAAGTACAAGGGTCGATCATGGTTTGAATTCTTCGTCTGCATATCCTCTTTGGTGAAGGTGATGCAGGGAATGTTCTTAGCTGCCACATTGCACTGTTGGGCTAGCATATCCAGTTCTTCAGGAACTGGTTTGACCCTTGTGAGGAACACTTCTGAATCTGCCAGGGCTTCCTGCAAGGCTTCTCTAGTCTCCTTGGATAACCGCAGCAGCTCGTACAATGTTATCCGCGCTGGAATGTTGGCTAGCTGAGCCATAATGTCGAAGGCACGAGGGTTTTTTGAACTCTCCGGTTTGTCTTTTCCAATCGGACGACTAAAACGAGACTGCTTCGGATTCTGTACCTCCTCGGGCCTCTTTTCCTTCTGTTTGTCAACCGGCTGTCGTCGAACATCTTCAGCCGGTTTGGGAATTGGGATCACCCCCATCTCTGTGATAGTCTTGGCTAGTCCCTGTTTTGTCACCCCTAGCTTAGCTGCTTGTTCATTATGTGACGGATAGTTGAAGTGGTACTGATTCCCACTTCGGGTCGCAAAGACTTCCTGTTCCTCGTCGGAGAGTGGAAAAGCGGTGATCCTTTCATCATCTTCACCCGGGATAGCAGAGACTCCATAACAAGACTTCCCTTTCCCTTTGGACTTCTTCTTGGATGACGATCCAGCCCATTGTTCATCTTCAATTAGGTCGGGGTGCACCTAGAGAATTTCACCGTTTGGAGCTGTGTGTGGCACGAGTCCCTTTTGGCGCTGTCCGTGCGGATCGTCGTTCACCGTCTTCATCCCGACTTTGGTGACGCGCTTAGGCTCGAACCAATCTGTAGGCACCGATCCAAAACTGATGGACACTGCATTTTCTCCCACATTCTTGGCCGGTTTCGGAGTTATGACTCCTACATCGATCAAGGCCTGGATCTTGTCCTTGAGGTGGTAGCAGGACTTCGTAGGGTGGTGAACCGCTCTGTGATACGCGCAGTACCTCGGGTCTGTCACCTTGGTGGCTCCTTCATGATCCACAATCGCAGGCAGCTGGATTTTGTTGTTCTCCAACAGATATTTGAAGATGCCGGGAACTTCGTCATCTTTGAAGGAGTAGACTTTGGGAAACCTCGGCTCCGAAGACTTTTGCTTCTGAGGTCGTTGCTGCCAATGGGGCTGCGATTGCTGTGGAGCTCGCTGCTGCTGCTGCTGCTGTTGCTGTTGCTGAGGTTGTAATTGAAAGGTTTGGTTAGCATCAACAGCGTTAACCTGAGCTTTACCTTTTCCCTTCTGATTGAAGTTCTGCTTTGGAGGATTTGTAGCCGGTTGGCCTCTTTCCGCCTTCTTCCTCCTGAGGAATCGCTCAGCTTGCTCGCCTCGGACCTTCAAGTCCTTCCATGTCTTGGATGGAGCTGTGCCCATTGCTTCCAAAACATCCAGCGAGAGGTTGTTGTGGCAGGTTTGGAGGATGAACTCCTCGCTGATAGGGTCCCGACAATTCATCGCCTTATTCCGGAACCTTTTGACGAAGACCTCGACTAATTCTCCGTCTTTCTGCTTTTCATCAAGCAACGACCCGATTGAAATTTCGGTGTCGTCGTCGAAGAAATTCGCGAGGAATTTCGTCTCCATGTCATCCCAGCTGTTTATGCTTCCTGGCTTGAGGCGACGATACCAATCGAAGGCAGCTCCGCGAAGAGTGCCAACGAATGACCGCACCATCAGAGGCTCATTGCCAGAGATGACTCCCAAGTGCGATTTGAAATAAATCAAATGCTGAGTTGGTGAACCCATCCCATTAAACGGCGTGAAGTTAATTAGACTAAACTTCGCCGGATATGGGATCGATTCCCACTCTCTTGGGTAGGGACAGTGAATGCCCGTCTTTTTAGTCTCTTGAGCAGAAATCAATGTGTTGATTTTGTTCTCGAGATTCTTAATTTTTAGGCTTTCACCTGTGTCTTCACTGGTATTATCATTACCACCCCCTGGATTGATGGGAGGGTTATTAGCGTTGCGAGCTTCATTTGTGCCCTCATCCTCCAGGTTGTTCTGGTTGGGCTGACTTGGTTCGCCTTGTTGGTGCCTCAATGCATGAAGTTGTTGGTCATGCATCTCTCTCATGTTCTGCATGGCCATTTGCATCTCGAACCTAAAGGTTTCTTGTTGTTTGGCCATGGCATCTTCAAGCATCTTGGCCACCTGCTCCGCGCTTATCATGAGCGACTCGCGGGGCTGTCCCTCACTGGACACTGTATTATCAGACACCACTGCGGAGCCAGCATCTGATTCTTCGTCTCCCGAAGGTACTCTTGTTCGGACTCTACCATACGTCGCGCGAATGATAGCCCCAGATTGTAAACGGGTCCTGGGTCGGGATGTTTCTGGAATCGTCTCGGGGTTATCCTGAGCCGCTGTTCCTGTGCTGGTCTTGTTGGCGGTGACCCTTGAATGTTCACCGTCCTTGACCCTTGTTCTTCGTTGGAAACGCCTGTGCCTTGGCCTTGGTGCTCCGGTGCTAAGTCTTTCAAACACCGATACTCTTTCGGGGACTGCCTTAACACAATTGCATTCAGACAATACCGCCCGAATGAGATTTGAACAAGGACATTGATTCCCGAACCTTCGAGGGCTCCTCTTTCTAGATTTGTTCGTACTCCCGGCACGATAGTACAGCTCATCTGTTTGGAGGTCAGAGCAAGCTATCGTGTGTTGGCACGACCTCTCAGGTATAACGTTGTCGTCATCAGATGACAACGTTTCCTTCTGAGGAATAATTGTCTTTTTCGGGCTCTCGAGAGTTATACGCCTCGAAACGCGTCTTTGTGGGTGTGAATCTTCGGCAGGCTCTCGCACTTCTATGCGCAAAGTTGTGCGCTTGGGTGCCGCGGTTTGCTCCAAGTGTTGAGGGTTGCGGCGACCCCCAGCATGCTGTATTGGTTGGGACTTCTTCACTGGCCCCAAGCGTTCTTGAACTGGAGCTTTACCTCGTTCCTTCGGAAGTGGACCGAGGCGCTCCAAAACTGATCTTTTCTTCTGGGATAGTCCTGCGGGATCTCCCAGGGTAGTTGCGGCAATAACCGGCTGTTTGGATTGACTTGCCGGCGTCCGAACTTTCGGAGGTTGCGGGTTTTGCTCCTTAGCCTGAACCGCTTCAGACTTTGGCCTCCAAATCTTGCGAGTAGGTGGCGGCCTTTTGACCACCTCCTTCTGCAGCTTGCGACGGGCTTCTTCAGCTTTGGCCCGTGCTTGCGCCGATAACGCGCGGCGCTTGCGGATGCGCTCCTCCAGCGTTGAGCGATTCCGTTTGACACGGACCCACTCCATTGTCGATGGTTTGGAGGAACCACCCTGCATTTGCTGTTGAGGCTGTTTGCCCCGTTTATTCTTCAGATCCGCATGATAGCGGACCCCGTCAACGGACTCCATGGCCTTGGCGAATTGCTTCGCTAGGCGTTGACGCTGCCTCTGGCGGGCTCTCTTGGAGAGAGTCACCACGCCTTCAATGGCGGATTTGACCTTCTTTGAGGTCGGTAGGACCTCACTCAACGCAGCTTCGGCGTCGATTGGGGTGAGGTCGTCGTTGGTGGCTTCAGCTTCATCACACCAACGGACTTTTCTCCTGGAGGAGAACTTCTGGAACTTCTTGGACTTGGGGGAGGAGGCAGATCCGGACGAGGACACGTACTCCTCGTATTTCTGCTGGTCGAATTCGTACTCGACCTCCTCCACGACCGGGATCGAGATCCGCGGCTGCGACACTCCAGCTTCGGCAGCGAAGCTGGTGGCTCCCACTGTGGTCGCCAGATTGTTCGAGCGGGAAATTGTGTTATTCTTCATTGATGATTCTGTTACAACTTTGACAACAACTTTATGCGTTTACAAAGAGATCCGGTCTTTTTATAAGATCCGGTTTACAACAAAATCAAAACAAAGAAATAAAGATTACAACTTTCCTTGAACAAATCACGAGTTTCCTGTTTTGCGGTCCCTCGCTTTGTGGGGTTCTTCGCCTGTGCCGGGGTTGGGTACCGTGGACCACCGCACAATCTCGATCTGAACAGATCTACGTGGTATAACGGGTACTATCCCACCAAGGAGATAGTAGCCGAGAGGGATCGTTTCACCAAGGAAACGCTCACTCTAATCTCGGGATCTAAGAACCAAGCTTAGATCCGGAGTAGTATCATGTAGATCTGAGTTTCCAAGTCTTCAAGCCTTCGCAATCCGAGTTGAGGTCGCAATCCGGCAGAGTTTCGGCTCTTCAGAAGTTTCAGAAAAAAAGTCCTCCCAAATGAACGAGTGCCAGGCCTATTTATAGGCACTCAAGACTGTGCCTTTGGCACAAAACTGCGCCTAGCCACCTTAGGGTGGTTCGGTTCGGGCCGAGTTCCCTCAGGTGCGTTGGTTTCGTCGTTTTCCGGTATTTCCGGTTCTCCGTTGTTCGGATGTGATTCGGTTTGTGGTTGACTTGGTTTGGAATCGATTCGTCGACTCGATTCCAGATATGGCAGTTAATCCGCTTCTGAGTTCGAGTCCAGGATTGGTCCCGATTCGATCGTTATATCACCGAGTTCGCTCTTGTTTAGATGACTCGGTGATTCCTCGAAACGTTGGTTCGATTCCACGTGCGTACGTGTTCCATTGTTCGTGTGCCTTGTCGCCTCGACCTTTCGTTGATTTGTTCAGGTCTTGATTCGATTCCCCGAATCTTCATTTGGCAGCAGCTCCGCTTCGGTGTTTGAGTTCAAGTCCGTTTTGTTGTTGGACGACTCGTTAACTTTCCGAACCGTTGGTTTGGTCCCGCACGCGAACGTATTCCGTTGCTTGTGTGCCTCGTCGCCTCGTCACTCGAATGTCCGTTGTTTTGTCGAATCATCGTGCTGAGCTAAGCTAAGGGACCTATAGGCAATTTTATACGCCTACAGTCCTCCCACAGTGACTACACTGACGTGAGCCCCTATCAGAATCACCATGTCTCCCACTAAAGGAACCACGTCCTCCCCCTGAATCACGGCCACGACCACGACCACGACCGCGGCCTCTGCCTCGACTAGAGAACATGGCAGACTGATCAACTGAATGTGGAGACGGTGCAGTGGTAGAAGTAACACCAGTAGAGACCTGCATGACTCTGGAGAATGTAGCAGTTAGTGAAGGAATGGTATCTCCACCTAATATCTGTCCCCTCACCTGGGACTGTAAGGTAGGGTGCAATCCAGAAAGAAACTTGGACACCGCCAGGTCGTGGCGATATCCCAACAGCGTCGCTGCATCAGCTACTGCAGGCTGATGCATCTCCAGTTCGTCTATCAATCCTTTCAACTCACCAAAGAACTCAGGAACTGATCTATCTCCCTGTTTCAGCGCAAACAGTCGCTCATAGATCTCAAATACACGGGAAACATTCTTCTCATTCCCGTACATAATCTTCAGGTTGTCCCACATCTCCTTCGCAGTGGTTAAGAACATAACACTGCTACTGATCTGTGCTTCCATACTATTTAGAAGCCAAGTCATAACACAATAATCAGACGAGAGCCAGGAACTGTAGGTAGAATCTGTAGTGAGGGGCGGAGATGCCAGAAGATGATTTAATTTGTTCTGAGCGCCAATGAAAATGCGAAAAGCCTGTGCCCAAAGAAGATAGTTTGTGCCATTTAACTTTACCGTGGTTCCCAAAACCACCTTGGGTGTAGAAATCTCAGTAGTAGGAGTAGTGACAGTAGTAACATCAGAGGAGATATCAAAAGACATCGTTACAGGATAGTCAGTAGTAGCAAAATAGGAGTTTTAATCAAAGAACCATTTGAGATTAGCACATAAGCGGACAGAGTCTCAAGAATCCTTTGTAAGTCCTTCTCAACTCTCCTTTTTTTTAATGAAACAAAAGGCAGTCAGCCTTAAAAAAAACAAAAAAAAAGGCAGTTGACCTTCTTTATCTCCTTTCTGATCGTGTCTTCCGCCCACTTGTTGAGAAATATGCTGCAGACGAGGATGCTTTCTTTGCTGACTATGCCGAGGCTGGAGGAGAGAGGATCGTCGGAGGGTCTGCGGCTAGAGGAGGTTGAAGCTCAGCGGATCTGACTTAGTTCTTCGTCAGATCTGGATGAAGTTGTTAGATCCGAGCAGATCTAGCAAACGAGAGGACGACGAGAACAAAAGGCAGGGCGGTGGTGAGCGGCCGCTTGTCCTTTAGGGTTCCGATCAGTTTCTTCCTTTTTTTTAATGGCGGCGATGAGAACTAAAGGCAGGGCGGTGGTGAGCAGCTCGAGGAGACTCCGGCACCGTCGTCGAGGGTGGCGAAGTCCGGCTGCGGAGCGGCGGAGAGCAGAGAAGGTTAGTTTTTTTTTTTAAGAACAGGGGTTAGGGTTTGGAGGGTATCGCTCTGATACCATGTTGAAGATCAAAAACCCTAATCAATTGAGTTCTTAAGATAGTTAGGAATACATATATATATGCATACAAGGAGGAGTATGGTTAACGGGTCACAGCCCATTAACCCAATACCCAATAAACTTATTCTAACATTCCCAAACACCAAAACTAATCACAATGGCTAAAATAAAACTTATTTTAGCGGATTAATAATTTAGTCCTTTAAATTATCGAATGGGCTAAGTATATTAATCCTTCTCTTTAACTCCTCTTCCTTAACTCTTTGCCAAACGGGGTGCATAAATCATTCTTCTTCTTTAGTGAATCCTTTGGTTGTGGTGTCTATCTTATATTTTTAACTTCATTAGTATTCTAGTCTTCTTAATGTCTTACTTCCTCTCTGGTTGTGAATTTGCTAGGATTTTTGTGCATTTATTGGCTTATTACAGTGAAACTACAAAAATTTTCCACTACGAACTATGCTGTCTGTTTTGATAAATATTAGTATTTGAGGATTCTTATTAAAACAGAAGTTTGGGTCCATGATTTGTTAATAGTAAATTAAGTTTAGAGGATAGCCGAGCTAATTCTCTTGAAGATATGCTTAATCGTGCTTGGATGAAGGAGAACATGAAAAAAGGGGTTCAGTGGGGAACATTGTGAACTTGTGGCAAATATCCAAGATATTTGCCAAAATTAATGCTTGAATTATGTTTTTCCCCATTGTGGCAGACGTCTAGAAATATCAAGAACCTTACAAAACCTTCAAATTCATTCACCCTACAATCTTAAAAATTTTATATGATTTTAAATGGGTTAAAAAGATATGATCTAAATCAAAAATATAAAAACATCAATTGCCATGTCATTAAGGGTAAACTAGTCATAAATGAAAAATTAACACCAAATATTTAACGGATGTTAAAAAAGGACTTAGTTTGTAACAAAGGTGTAGTATAAGGACTAAGTTGAGAAAAAATAAAGTATAAGGACTAATTTGAATATGAAGCCCCAGGGACCAAATTGGCCTTTTACTATTTTTCATAGAATCATGCTAAATAAAAACTACCAGTTAGCTATGAAATTTTCATCTTCTAGTCTCTAATTTTATTCCTAAATTGACATATCCTTTTACAACAATTTTACATATACTTAAGTCTAGGAATAACTTTAGATATGAATCTTTCTATATTTACTCCCATTTTTGTTCTTTCCGTTTTTGGTGTCAAGAAATTTTCCCCTTCTTAATCTTTCTCTTCTTTTTTTCCAACTAAATATTTTGTCTATTAGATGGTTTATATTTATTTTAAACTTTGGACATTGTTTTGCCTATCTCCACCATCATTTCACCCAAAATAATTGTATTAGTAAATTTTATATTCAATATTATTATTATTTTCTTCCAAATTAAGTATACAATTATAGATCAACTTTACTGTTGTACTTTATCACATTATTTAACTAGAAATATCTCATTTTTTACATGACTGCATTTTCCTAGATCTTTTTACATCTTCCACACAACGAAAATAATATTAACCAATTCCATTTGTTGATTTCTATTAAAAAAAAGTTTTTTCAATATAAGCATAGATACCCCTGAAACTCTGTTTCTGCCCTATATTGTCTTCAAAACAATCGAACACACCATATATTAACAATATATATTTTGTATATTGATCAGGAAGATATTATGAAACGGTTCTAAGAAATGAATGCTAAAAGAAGGCTATGGAAAATACTATATTGCGCATGAACTCATGTGAATTAATTTCAGATTATTAGAGCGTTGACGTGGCTTTGTTTAATTGATGTGATTGGATTTACATGACATGACACAGATAAAATTGTATATTTCTTGACTTCTCATGTTGTTTTGAAGATGTAGATGGTTAGTAGGATTATAAATATTTACTTGAATGAAAACATAGTCTTGTGCTGAAAATGTGTTTGAAATTGACAAAAATTTCCCCAAATTTTGACCGTTGCCAAATTACAGAATGAGTAGGTGTTTAATAAAAAAATCGTCAGACAAAATTTTAATAACAAACTAGCTGAGGAGATTTAAAAACAACAATTTGGTAATTTAGCTGTTCCAAAAAGTGTGAAAGAAAACATTACTTCTACTACTTCTTACTTAATAATTTTAGAAATTACTTCTTTAATGTGCTTCTTACTTTCAATATGTTACGTGCCATGCGGAAGCGTGCTCGACAACCAAACGAGTTGGTGTGCGATGAGAGAAGGGAACCAAATCAAAAACACGAGTGCAATCTACCACAATACGACACAAATCAAACCAAACACAAAGATTTACGTAGTTCGACAATTGTCTACGTCCACGGGGAGAGGGTGGGGAGATTTCATTATATGGAGGAGAAATACAACAGGTTACAACTCACAAAATTACTCAAATATAACCCTAACCAAAGCTCTCAACTTCTTTATAATATCTCCCTCTCAAAGTGCTCAAAAGTCTCTCATTTCTCTAACAAAGAAACCCTAAAATTGTGTTTGTATTTATATCAAACACCAATCTAAAACTAACTAGGAAAACCAAACCAACCCAATTACCCGCTTCGCGATCGACCGACCACATTCTCAAGGTCGACAGGCCAGAAATAGGATTCAAACACTGTAATCGTGCACGTTTTTGGTCGACTGGCTGTAAGCGTTTGGCCTGACTAGATTTTTGGTCGACCGTGTTTGGGGAGAAAGTTGATGTCTTCATTGATGTATTCATCACAACTCCAGTCGTTATAATGTAAACAAAAAAGATAGTCTTTTTATAAGACTCTTACACAAAAAAAATAAAAAAAATACAAGTCTCGTCAAAACAAACGTAACGAACGTTTATCCTCCGCTGCTTGCGTGAGATCTTGGACTATGACGGGGATGTGATATCCGTGGACTACCAAACGATCAGATCAGATCCAGAGCTTTGTTGATTCGCTAAGGAATCAAGAAACCAAAGCAATTATCTCGGTAACAACGAGATAATCACTCTTCTCGAGATTACCGCAACGAGGCAATCTCAAGGCAAAGAAGCGGGAAGTGTAGATCTGACGAGCTCCTCTTCTTTATGCTGACGAACTTGATCCGATCTCCTCTTCTCTTCTAAAATTCATGCTCCTTCAGTCTTCAATCCAGCAGGGCTTCACCAACGCTCGAGAATTCCAGATCTAAAAAAATAAAGGCCCTGGTACTGTATTTATAGGCTTTTGGACCTATGTTTTCGGATAAGAACGATCGGTTCACTCTTATCTTCAGTTGTAACTACTTTATCACGTTCTTGGATAGATTCAGATCAGTTGGAACAAATCTAGATGGTTAACATTGAAAAAATAGTTTAAAACTACCAAAAATCGATTTTGGGGGTGTGGACACCCGGTGTCTCGGTCAAGCTGAGACACCCAGAGGTGTCTCGGCCTGGCCGAGACATCAGTGGGTATCTTGGGTATTTTATCTCTAACTTCCTCATATGATCTCTAAATAATATGATTCAAGATACGTTGGAAAGCTAACGAAGATATCTACAACTTTTATCTTTTGACCCTCTTCATATTTGAATCTTATTATAGCCAAAATCTCTATTCTTCTCCGAGACACCCATGTTTTCGTTGAAAGTCGCCTTCATTATCGATTTCATTATAACTTTAATCGTTTACAACGAATTCAAATAACAAAAATAAGAGCTACAACTCTCTTGAAAATAAACACAAGAATCATTTATCAGCTCTTGTTTGCGTGGGTTCTTCGTCGGTGCCGGGGTTTATCCGTGGACGACCACGGATCGGATCCGGTTGTCGGAAAATTGACGGAGCTCCTACTTCACCAAGGAAGTATTTGCTTGAAGCTCTGAAATTGACCAAGAGAAATCAGTAGCTCCTCTCGAGATTAAGACTAAGCCTAATCTCAAGGAACGGATGTACGGGGCTTCGGATCCTTCGAAAGACTTCTCCTTTATGCTGAAGTTCGCCGGGATCTCGTTGGCCTTCGCTGAAATTTGGTGCTCCTTGACTCCTCAATCCAACAACGCCTCGTCCTCTTGATAAAATTCTAGATCTCTAAAATGGAGGCCTTGGGTTGATATTTATAGGTCTCGAGTGTGAGTATTTGGATGAGAATGAGTGATTTGGCCTTATCTTTTGTTAACAACAGCCTAACCACGTTTGTGGATGATATAAAATTAGTTGGGAACCCCTGGAACAGATAAATCCTGTGAAAAACACTTTAAAGCCGTCAAAAACACGTTTCGGGCTCCGGACTGCACGACGGGCTCTCCTGAC
>BQKN01000491.1:383531-405334 GCA_022839385.1 Asparagus kiusianus | reverse complement strand
TCGTGATTCTGACATTCTGTCGGCTCACGTAATCCGTCGGTTTGCTTCAGTCGCTCACCGGCGTCATTTGAGCTCTTGTGAACTGGGTAGTGTCGTCCAATCGTCGATCGTTAACACCGAGCTGTGAGTGGGGACCTATCGGCAATTTTCGATGCCTACATTATACTTTCCTTAAATAGTTTGATAGTCTATGCTTAATAAATCTAAGTTGAAATATGATAAAAAGAGAATAGTTTGTATTTTGTAATTGATATTAGCTAGTGGATTAAATTCCAGATTTCTCATATCTTAAATTGAATTCTCCATCTTGACTTTCTTGAACTTTCTTTTCATTCGTGATTTTATTAATTGATTTTATTCATTCTTCTTTCTTCCCTTATTATTTCATTTATTCTTTGATTTTTATTTCTTTTCTCTAAAATTCAATTTATTGTTACTTGCACATATTCAAAACAATCAATCATCATATCTCTCTCCACAATCACATTTATTCTTTAATCCTATTTTTGTCACGCACACAATATAAGAACCTATTCTAATAATTTCTTAAAATCACCTTCCTCGTGGGATCGATAACTTTTTATACTATTACTTGATCAATTGTGTACTTGTAATTTTAGTACATAATTATGCCGCATTAAGTTTTTGGCGCTGTTGCCGGGGAAGGTGCTAAAATAGGATTTTATTATTTTGGTTCTTCAACTTGTGTGTTTTTCTTGTGAAGGAACCGCTTGGAGCTTGAAAGTCTTGGATTGAAGATCAAGAACTTAGAGAATTGCTTTCGGGTAAGTCCTCTTTCTAGTTTTCAATTCCACCTTTTTTAGTTAGCTTCACAATTAGAGACAATTAGGATTAAAAAAAAAAGATTTTATTTTTGTTGACCATAATAAATTCACCTTTCACTTGGACATTAACTAACAAGATAATAAATTCAAACAAGAGCTCTCTTCTCACATTTGATTGTTGTTGACCATAATTAAAAAATATAAAGATTTTCTTTTTATCATCCTTTTTAGTTGCTTTTAATTTCTAGGGTTGCATTTCATATAGTGTAGGAATTCATCAAAGTGATTGTAGCACTTGATTTGGCACACACTTAAAACATTCTTAAGGGCAAACCCATAATCAAGATAAGGTAAGGGATTTCATCACCCTTTCCTTAGTCCACAAATCACTAATTCCTCACTTCACAAACCCAAGCGTTCTAAAACTCATTAGACGTTGGCTCCTAAGGATTCGAACTCAATAAGGAACAAGAAATCCTTAAGTGAACCGGTTTAAGTTTTCTCAGATTAGTTGGTGTCTAAGGCAAGGTTTAGGGGTTGCGTAAAGCGCTCCGTAAGGAACGATGTACTTAATTGATCTCTGATCTCCCTCTAGTACTATCCTTACCTGGCTAACTACCTGGGTAAAACTTTAATCTTTTCACTGTAGGAATTTTTGGTTAGGAGCTGGTTTAGTGAGTTAGGCTAAACCCTAGAATTAGAGTGATTGAAAAGTGATTGCTTTAATTTGTTTTAGTTAGGATTTTTCTTTTTCTTCTAAAAAAAAATTACTTTCTTTCTCTAAAAAAAAATTATAAGAGAAGTTGTTTTGGTGTATGCAAACTTGGGTTAGGGATAATTCTCATCGTTTAATCCGTGTTAAACCAATCCAAAAAATGGCAAATCAACCCGTTCTTCAGGATATGTGTTAACCCACAAGAAATGTAATTCCATCTTTCATAAGGCTCCCCGAAGCAAATATAGCAAATTTCGAGCTTAGACCGCATTACATAAACGTGCTTCCCAAATTCCTAGGTAATGAAATAGAAGATGCATATATTTTTATCTTAGAATTTGAGGAAGTGTGTATTATGATTAAAATGAGAGAATTAACCAAAGATGCAATTAAGCTCAGATTTATTCCATTTGCCCTTAAGGACAAAGCTAAAAAATAGCTGTACAGCTTACCAATAAATTCTACCTCAACTTGGGAGGAATTTGTCACTGTTTTTCTCAAAAAATTTCCTATTCATAAAACGGTAAAGCTTAGGAACAGTATTCAAATCTTCAAAATTATCCCAGGGGAGCCATTCTAGAAATATTTTGACCGATTTAAAGATCTTTTAATCCAATATCCTCATCATGGTCTAGAAAAATGGCGATTGTGCCAAGTCATATGTGAAGGATTGGACTATTTTTCAAAAACATCTTTAGAATCGATGTGTCAGGGAGATTTTATGAGGAAAAACGCAGATGAAGCCTGGGAATTCCTAGAGAGTCTATCTGAAAAAACAATTCAGTGGGAACACTGTGATGACAGGGTTTCATCAGTTCCCCAATCTAAGTCTAGTGGTCTTTCCCTGGAGTCAAACATTGCTTCTGAAGCAAAGATGACAATAATCCTACGGAGGTTAGAAGCCTTAGAAGTTAAGGAACGAGCTCCAGCTCAAATCAATCATGTTTCTGCCGTGGGATATCATAACTGTCAGTCTTCTACCCATGTTTCAGAGGAATGCCCTCTCCTAGGAAACAACCATGCTTTAGAACAGATGAACGCTGTATTCCAACACCCTAGAAATGATCCATTTTCTCTAACCTACAATCCAGGTTGGAGAAATCATCCCAACTTTGCTTGGAACCAAGGAAATTCTCATGAAAATCAAAACTTCATTCCCGCGTCGAACCAACAATTCCCTAGGGGAAACACTATCCCATTCAACGCACCAAATAAATTTTAACAAGCTAACCTAATTTTTCCAACCCAACATCCTCATCCTCACCAGCCTACAAATCCTTCAAATTCTGAACATGACAAACGTTTAAGTGTCTTTGAAAATGGTTTAGAAGCTATGATCAACGCTTCTACACAAACGATCAACATGTTGACCCAGTCTTCCACCACTCTAAATTCCTTCATGCAAACAACCGGCCAAGTGCTCAACTCGAACACTCAATCCATAGCCCGGTTAGAAACCCAACTTGGGCAACTAGCCACTGTCGTGAGTGAGAGAGAGAAAGAAAAATTCCCAAGTCAACCTGTTGCAAACCCTAAAGACAATGAATCCAGTTCATCCCATCCAGCTCATGTGAATGCAGTTCACACACTACGATCAGGAAAACAAATAGACAACCAAGTTAGAATGCCACCGGATCAAACCCCTTCTCCCATCCAACACACTCCTTCCGATGAAGCAATTCCTTCCGATGACCAAAATGCTAAACTTGAGATTGAGCCTGATCTAGATAGGTATAGGCACGTTGCCCCCTTTCCAGATAGACTCAAATCTAGGAAAAACTCCCCGCAGGTTGAGAAAATCCTAGAAACATTTAAACAGATCAAGATCAACATCCCTCTCCTAGATGCAATCGAACAAATTCCCTCTTTTGCAAATTTCTTGAAGGACTTATGCACTAAGAAAAGAACCACCAATATCCCCAAGAAAGTCTTCTTAGCTGCCAACCTCAGTGAAATTTTTTCAAAACCCATGCCGTTAAAATACAAGGACCCTGATTGTCCCACAATTCCATGCGTCATAGGTAACACTCACATTGATAAGGCACTTCTAGACTTGGGAGCCAGTGTTAACCTCCTTCCTTATTCAGTCTATCAGCAGCTAGGTGTAGGAGAACTTAAAACCGACAAGATGCACTCTACAGTTAGCTGATAGATCTGTAAAAATTCCCAAAGGAGAGGTAGAGGATATTCTGATCAAAGTTAGAGAGTTCATTTTCCCTGTTGATTTTATTATCTTGGAAACACAGCCCGTTTCCAATCTCAAAAGTCAAATCCTCGTCATTCTAGGAAGACCGTTCTTAGCCACCTCAAATGCTTTGATCAATTGTAGAACCGGTCAGATGAAACTATCTTTTGGGAATATGACCGTTGATCTTAATATCTTCAACCTAGGAAGGCAGCCTAGTGATCCATCTGATGAACCCATGGAAGTGAATTTCATTCAAGGAATATCCAGTGAACAACAAGAGGGAGAGTGTGAGTCTGATTCAAATGCATCTGATTAATGATTGAGGAGCTTTCTGATGATGAACTAGAGATAGAACCGCTAATCAATCATGTTTCTGCTGTTGGCTGGCAACGAGAACCTTTGGAGATAGAACCCCGAGTCCAGCTTCGCCCATCTGTGGAGGAACCCCCTAAGTTAGAGCTCAAACCTCTGCCTAAAAATTTAGAGTATGCCTACTTAGGGGAGAACGAGTCTTTACCAGTTATCATTTCTTCTGATTTGACTACCGGTCAAAAGGAAGCTCTCTTAGATGTTTTAAGAGAAAATAGGGAAGCCATTAGATGGACCATGGCTGATATCAAAGGAATTAGTCCAACCATTGTTTAACACCGAATCCATTTGATAGATGACACCAAACCTACTAAAGATCCTATACGTAGGTTAAACCCAGTGATGAAAGAAGCTGTTAGGAAAGACATTCTGAAATGTCTCGATCATGGGATCATTTATCCTATTTCTAATAGTTCATGGGTGAGTCCGGTCCAAGTTGTTCCAAAGAAATCTGGAATCACCGTGATCCAAAATGAGGCTAATGAGCTGATTCTCACTCGAATCCAAACCGGATGGCGAGTTTGTATTGACTACAAAAAACTCAACTTAACCACTCGGAAAGATCACTTCCCTCTTCCTTTCATTGACCAAATGTTAGAGCGTATAGTAGGATACGAGTTTTATTGTTTCCTGGATGGATATTTTACCACCTTCACTTGCCTGTATGGAACATTCGCATACTGACGCATACTTTTTGGCCTGTGCAACGCACCGGCCACATTCCAACGTTGCATGATCAGTATTTTTTCCGACATGGTAGAGCGATTTCTCAAAATTTTCATGGACGACTTTTCTATTTTTGGTGACACATTTCCCAATGCT
Source organism: Asparagus kiusianus (assembly GCA_022839385.1). Taxonomy (NCBI): domain Eukaryota; kingdom Viridiplantae; phylum Streptophyta; class Magnoliopsida; order Asparagales; family Asparagaceae; genus Asparagus; species Asparagus kiusianus. Next base: position 400,455 of record BQKN01000491.1, on the reverse strand, counting down.
TGCATCATCTTAAACTGGTCCTAGAACAGTAAATGGAGAAAAATATGACTCTCAATTGGGAGAAATGTCATTTCATGGTCAAACAAGACATTATCTTAGGACATGTAGTTTCAAATAGGGGAATCGAAGTGGACAAAGCTAAGGTAGATCTCATTTCCAATCTCCTTCCTCCAAAAACAGTCAAAGATGTCAGATCGTTTCTTGGTCATGCTGGTTTTTACCGACGTTTCATCAAGGATTTCAGCAAAATTGCTAGACCCTTAACCAATCTCTTAGCCAAGGATACATTATTTGTCTTCTCTCCTGACTGCCTCAAAGCTTTTGAATATCTGAAAAAGGAGCTAACCACAACTCCTATCATTCATGCACCGCACTGGACCTTACGCTTCAAACTGATGTGTGATGCATCTGATTCTACGATTGGTGCTGTTTTAGGATAACGGTTTGATGGAAAACCGCATGTGATCTACTACGCCAGTAGGACTCTGAATGATGCCCAACAAAATTACTCTATCATAGAAAAAGAGTTTTTAGCTGTAGTCTTTGCCTTAGAAAAATTCAGGTCCTACCTCATCGGTTCCTTGACCAACGTTTTCAGAGATCATGCCGCACTAAAGTATTTTTTGACCAAAAAGGATGCTAAAGCACGGCTCATTAGATGGATTCTCCTTCTTCAAGAGTTTGACATTCAAATTCTTGACAGAAGGGGAACAGAGAACCCCGTAGCAGATCACCTCTCTCGACTCCTAAATGCACCAACATCAACCGTCCCAATCAATGAACATTTTCCAGATGAACAACTCCTAGAAATACAATCTGTTCTATGGTTCACCGACATTGTGAACTACATAGTCATGAACTAGATCCCTTCACATTGGTCCAAACTGGATAGATCCCATTTTCTTTCCCAAGTAAAATACTTTTTTTAGGATGATCCATATCTGTTCAAATACTATCCTGATCAGATCTTTAGGAGGTGTGTTCCCACTAAAGAAACTAGGAGTGTTCTATCCTTTTGTCATGAGCAAGCATGTGGGGGCCACTTTGGCCCAAGAAAAATAGCTAAAAAAATTCTCCAATCTGGGCTATACTAGCCCACTCTTTTCAAAGATTCATATGAGTTTTACAAAACCTGTAACTGCTGTCAGCTTTTAGGGAAGGTCACTAGGAGAAGTATGATGCCTTTACAACCCATCTTATCTGTTGAACTTTTTGATCTGTGGGGTATCAATTTCATGGGACCATTTCCAAATTCCTTTGGAAATGTTTACATTCTAGTAGCAGTTGAATACATGTCAAAATGGATTGAGGCGGTATCTTACAAAACTAATGACAATAAGGTCATTGTTAAGTTTTCGAAAGAGAACATTTTTACATGGTTTGGAGTACCCCGATCGATCATCAGTGACAACGGTACACAATTCTGTAACCGTTCTTTTGAGGTTTTGATGAGAAAATATTCAATCACACACAAATTGTTAACTCCTTATCACCTCCAAACCAGTGGACAAGTAGAGGTCACAAACAGGCAGATCAAACAAATCTTAGAAAAAATGGTTAATCATAACAGAAAAGATTGGTCTGTAAAATTATGTGATGCTCTGTGGGCGTATAGAACAGCTTTGAAGGCCAATTTGGGGATGTCACCATACAGACTGGTATTCGAGAAAGCTTGTCACCTACCAGTGGAGTTGGAGCATCGAGCAATGTGAACGTTAAAACAGTTAAATTTTGATTCAGACTCGGCAGGTAAAAACAGATTGCTCCAAATAAATGAGTTGGAAGAAATTCGAAATGATGCATACATAAACTCTAAAATTTACAAAGAGAAAACCAAGATTTTTCATGACAAATCAAGATTTTTCATGACAAATCAATTTTACGAAAAAATTTCTCTCCAGGACAGAAAGTTTTATTGTACAATTCAAAATTGCATCTTTTTCCTAAAAAATTAAGATCAAGATGGACAGGTCTATTTTTTGTCAAACAAGTTTTTCCACATGGGGCTGTCGAGATAAAAAATCCTAAAAATGGTAACATTTTTAAAATAAATGGTCAACGTCTGAAACCATTTTTAGAATTTTCTACGCTCGGAGAGGAAGAGGTGTTGGTTCTTCATGAACCTCATTATTTATAAAAAAATTTATAAAAAAATTAACAATAAAAATAAAATAAAATAAAAAAAATTTTCTCTTATTTTATTTCTTCATCCTCATACTAACAGTAATTGCAAATCCTTATCATCATTATTGACCGAACAAATGTAAGTTTTTTAATTCTTATCTGCTTTACTTTATGTATCAGCGAATTTGCATTGAGGACAATGCAAAATTTAGGTGTGGGGGTAAGAAGTACATATTTTCCTCTTTATTTTATCATTTTGTTGCATTTTTGACATAGTTTTTGAAAAAAAATATAAAAATATTATCACTTACCAAATTAATAGAGTTAAGTAATAATTGATCTAATTGATAGATTTTAAATTTTCTAATCCTTAGTTAGTGACATACTCAAGTTTACCTTTTATGATAACTCCAAATAAAATTCTTAAGAAATAATTTTTCAAGTAGTATACTTTACTTAAGTCTTAGCTTAGATTTTTAATTAAAAATAATAAAATTTTTGCATGCTTAACTTAGAGTTAAAAATATTTTTTTAAGTTATCTTGATTTACACATTTTTTTCAGACTATATATACTTACGCACATATATATATATTAAAAAAACTAACATTATAAAAGAAGAGTGTAAAAAATGGGCGCAAAAAAAAAACTCTTTGATTCAAGGTGATTCTATCTTATAAAGCCTAAGTTGACTGAGTAATTAAGCCCAAGGAGTATTTTTATACTTAATGACCTAAGCCTAATTGGGTTGGAATTCATTGGCCCAAAACTCGTTAAATGGTCACTTAGAAAGCCCTTTAAAATAGAAAACAATCACCAAGAATTAAAGAGTGAAGAAAAAATTATATACGTATAACATTAATCATTTTTTCTATATATTGTTATTTTGTATATATGGCCTTGAAAAATAATTTTTGATCACGAAACTTGAAAGTTATTTAAAACAAAGAGTTAGCATGTTCTTTTCAAAACTTTTGAATTAAATCTCTAAGATTTGACTTGGTTTGTATTGCTATAATGAAAAAGATTTTCTACGAGATTTACATTGGAGTTATATATAAAAACGTTTTCTTAATTATTAACTAGCTTTAATTAGAATGTCTAAATATATCAATGAAAATTAGTTATTTACTGACTTATTTAACTTGGTAAGTTGACCGAATTTTGTGGGTATATTCACTACAAACCCTCACAAGACTACAACTCGTCCACTAGGGTAACCTAGGGGTTTAAAGGCTTGTTGTATGCGTTAAATACAACTGCGATTCCTGTAAAAGTGAGTTAGGATTTTTTTTTCTTTCTTTGCTAGAGGACTAGCAAAAGTTTAGGTATGGGGGTATTTGATAATCACATTTTATTGTAATTTTATACCCTCATTATCTATTTTATATGAATAAATATACCTCTAATAATTGTTTTTATCTTTTAATTGTAGGTTAATGAAGAATAAATCTCAAACTCCAATCTCTCAACAAAAACCCATTGATTAAATGAAGAAATGAAGCAAAGAAGCCCATTGGAAAATCAATTTCCAAATTATCCAAAAGACCAAGCAAAGAAGGAAAAATGTCAAAGCCCAAAAGAAGAGAAGAAAAATATATCAAAGCCAAAAGCCCAAGCCCAAAAGCCAAGGAGAAGAGGAAGCTGCGGGCTGAAAAAGGAGAAGGCTGGGTATCAATGCCGGCATCGATACCCGTATCGATACCGGCATCGATATCCCTATCGATGCCAGCATCGATACGGACGTACAGTTTGTTACGAATCTAAGGCTAAAATTTATTATTTTTGGATAAGATTTCAATCCAATGGCTCTCATTCACTGATGTTTACTATAAATAAGGGTAAAGAGTGAGGGGTTAGGGGTGTGAAAAATTTTATAACTCCATTTGGAGAGGAAGGTAACTCTTAATTGAGAAGACCATCCAAATTTATAACTTCCGTTACAATTAATAAAAATAATTTTTTCTCCACTTCAAATCTTCTTCTCTTTGTTGGATGATGATGATGGAGATGAAGAAAAGTTTGAAGGTTTGCTTTTCTTTTATTTTTCTCTTTTATTTCTTTTTTAGTAATTTTTTTATTATTTCTTATTAGTTAGATTTACATTCATGCTTGCAGAGTAGATTTATTTTCTTATCTTTTTATTTCTTTTTGCACTTTAATTTGTAGAGTAGATTTATTTTCTTGCATTTAATTTTTGTAATTTATTTTGTAGTTTAGATTTTAATTCTTTGTAGTTAGATTTATTTATTGTTCATAGTTTAGATTTTTCTTTTCTTTTTCTTTTTGTAATTAGTTATTTTTCTTCTTTCTTTTAGTTCTTATGATGTGAAATTAATTCTTGTAGGAATCTTAGAATTGTATGAAACTAATCTAATTTCCTTTATATTGTATGGATTATTCTCTTACACTTCAAATATTCATGTTTAGGATAATCAACTAGAAAACTAATCGGTAGAAGAAAAATTTGATAATCTATACTTATCTTAAATGGTTTGATAGGTTATGCTTATCATAACGAATATCTATGCCATCATAAGCCGCTTCCATTTGGTGAACAAGACCTTCTGCTTCCTGGATCTTAGAATCATCAGATGCTTGAGCTTCGCGCCATGCTTGTAACTTGGCTTCCATCTGAGCGGCCACATATGAAGAAACTCCAGCCACCTGAAATTCCTTTAGCTTTTCAAGCTCACACTCAAGGCAAACCAAGTCTGTAGTAATAGCGTCCGCTAGATCTGAATACCAAATGGAAGCGGCTTATGATGGCAAGTCGGCGACTCTTTGCAACATTGATTCTTCTCTTGCGTCAGGTGAAACCATAATAGCGCGGCTCGAGCTAGAGCTAAAAGTGGCGAAGGATGCTCAACCTGCTTTGAATATGACGAAGGTACACGTGGAGCGTGCTCGAGAGGAAATGTCCGAGCAACTAGCACTCATTAAAGAGAAGTTGACCACGATGAAAGAAGAAGCCGCGAAGGTATTGGCTGCTGATAAAGACTCTATGAAGACCACACTACAGAGTGAGCTTGAGCAAGCTTATACTATGGAATTGTCTAAGTTAGAGCAGCAAGTTCTTAGCCATAAGCTTCGTGTAGATTGATTGTGACTTTTTATACCTACAAACTCAATTTTCATTAATAGCAAATATTCCTTTTTTCATTCATTATATCTCTTTTGTTATGATATCCTATTCTGTTTGGAATAATCAACCATAATATTTATAGGATTTTTAGCAAACCCTCAACCATCAACGGGTTTGATGAGCCTTTACCGACTACCGTTTGAGTCGGGCTAGCATACGAATTGTTTTGGTCCGTTCCGCATGTAATGTTGTGCTAAGAGAATTAATTCACTTAGACTTGGTGCTATGACTCTGAATACATAGACTTCACCATTTCTTACAGGAATATAGCACCCAGTAACGCGTGTTAGGTGCTGACTTATCCCTACTTAGGCTTTGGGATAAAATTCCTCAGACTTAAACTCTGGTGTCTTTTTCAATCATTGAAAGACTAAACCGGCGATGTGTGTTAGATGTAGACTTAAGATTTTTAGCAAACTCGTAGCCTTGAACGAATTTGATGTGCCTTTACTGATTACCGTTTGAATTGGGCTAGCATGTGAATAATTATAAACCCGTTTCACATGTAACGTTGTGCTAAGAGAGTTAATTCTCTTAGACTTGGTGCTATGATTTTGAGTACATAGACTTCACCATTTCGTATGGGAATATGACACCCGACAACACGTATTAGGCATTGACTCATCCCTACTTAGGATTCACAATAAAATTCCCCATAATCGGATTTTGATGTCTTTTTCACTCGGTGAAAGACTAAACTGGTAACGCGTGTTAGGCATAGGCTTATCTCTATTTAGGAGTCGAGATAAAATACCTCGTGTATGGAGTGCACGGATTTGGAGTTAAGAATTGTGTCTCTTCTTAGGGTAAAGACAAACTCGATACTGGAGAGGAAAAATTTTATATTTTGTCTCCAGGTCATATTTAGGGTAAAGACGAACCCCAAAATGGAAGAAAAAGAATTTTATATTCTATCTCCCAAAACTGAAGAGAAAGAATTTTATATTATATCTCCAGTTACAAAGGAAACTCGAGGTGAGATCTTCACCCCAAGAATTCGGAAAGGTGAAACTAGGAGTGGGATCTCCACTCCAAGAATTGGAAAGATTTAAGTAACCCTAACTTTTATAGGATTGGTTGCTTAAATCAAGAAAAAAATTCCTCATTTATTGAGGTGGAATTCCGACTTCGGCCCTAACTTTTATAGGTTTGGCTAAAAAGGAAAAGGTAAAAGTTTTTCATTTATCAAAAGGGATGACCCGATTTTGGTCCTAACCATCTGCTGGTTTGACCAAGTGGGGTTGGAGGAAATCCTAACTTTTTATAGGTTTGATTGCTCAAATTGAAAGTGGACCTCTCGTTCATGAAAGAAATGGAGAGGGGATTCTGGCTTTGGTCCTAACTTTTATAGGTTTGACCGAGGGAGCAATGTGAGTGGAATACACATAGAAAAGAGAATGCCAACCTGTACTAGCCACTCGTGGGAGGGTTTCGATATTAAGTGATCAGAACTTAATACGTCAAGTTTGAAAATTACCAAAAATTAGCGGATAGAAATTTTGGTGGACCCACCGTCAATTGATTTGATCAATGGGAGATTTTGTGAGGAAAGATTGATCTGTTAAAATGGTCGAATCTTGTCTCAGCAAAGGAATTCATGAGAGTTGGTGAATTCGATATTAGCAATAAGATACACTCCAACTTTGAAGACATTCAGAGTCCAAGTGTGGATTTCTCATTTATCACTTGTGTAGTAACAGGGTTATCCCTAAGAATACCACATGTAATATTCTTTCGGGAACTTCCCGATACGTAGGTTGTCTTGAATGTACTAAGGGTATTACTTTTTTAGGAATTTGTCGTTTATCGGCATCATAAGCCGGACGCCTTCCTTGGTAATAAGGGGATATATGCTGTTTGAATAGACTATCTCTACCATGAATGGTCCTTCCCATTTACGTTCGAACTTACCTTTCTTCTTAGAATTAAGGATCATCGGCCGTCGGATAGCTAAGACCAAATCCCCTTTTTTAAAACTCCGTTGTCGAACCTTTGTATTAAAGCCTCGGGAAATTCTAGTTTGGTAGAATTCAATGTGTTGTTGAGCTTCCAAATGCTTCTCGCCAAGCATTTCTAGCTCTTCGAGGCGTTTTTGATGTTGTTCTTCAGTCGTCATCTCCGTTGCGAGAGCGATCCGAAGAGATGGAATTTGGATCTTTAATGGAAGAACTGCTTCAGACCCGTACACTAGAGAATACGGGGTTGCTCCTGTAGGCGTGCGAACTGTGGTACGATAGGCCCATAGAGCTTCGCTGAGCTTATCGTCCTAATCTCGTTTATTATTCTTCATGAGTTTTGACAAAAGTTTTATGATAGTATTGTTGAAGGCTTTAGCCAACCCGTTTGCTGTGGGATTGTAAGCTGTCGACAAGACGTCTTGAATTTTGAACTTCTCACAAAACTTAATGAAGGCATTGCTGACAAATTAAGGACCGTTATCATGTATGATTCGTCTTGGGACACCATACCTGTAGATAATATGGTGTTTGATGAATGCCACGTTGCTCGTCTTAACTTCTCTGAGCGGAATTGCTTCAGCCCATTTGGAGAAGTAATCAGTAATTGCCACGATTAATCGGTCGCCTTTGACTGACGGGGGATTTATAGGACCAACAACATCCATTCCCCAGGTCTCAAAAGGCCATGATATAACCGAAGGGTGTAGATTCTCTGGGGGGGTTGGTACATATAATTCACGTGTACTTGACACGTATGATACTTTCGGGCATACGTAACTGCGTCTTTGATCATGGTTGGCCAAAAGTATCCCATCCTTCTGATACAGTCATAAAGTTTGGGGCCAGGTTGGTGTGTACCACCAACTCCTTCATGCGTCTTCCTAATAACCTCTTCTGCTTCTTTAGTCGATAGGCAGCATAATAGTAAACCATCATACCCCCGACGATATAGCGTTCGACCTCTGCGTTATAGTAGAATCTCGGTGCTCTCCGTCGGATTGAGTCTCTTTCCTTCACATCTTCTGGTAAAATTCCGTGTAGGATGTAGTCTATGATAGGGAAACGCTAGTCTCGGGATTCGAACTCAACTTGGGTTGAGTGTACTTCTTTAATATCACCTTCTCTATCGTCTACATCGTAGATTGGTACGAAGAGTTGGTGAGTTCTCATCATAATGAATTATTCTGTTTTGGGAGGCTGTGCTAGAGATACTGCTAATGCTGTTAATGCATCCGCATAGGTGTTCTGTAAGCGTGGAATGTATTCGATGAAGAATCCTTTAAACAATTCAGCCATCTCAACAGCCATCCTATGGTATGGTATCAGATCCTATTTTCTGACCTCATGCTCCCCTTGAACTTGTTTAACTACTAGTTAAGAGTCACCGAAATCTTCAAGGTACTCGACCCCCAGCTCTTTAGCAAAGCTGAGTCTAATAAGCAGCGTGTTATACTCAGCTACGTTGTTTGAGCATGGCTCGGTCAGCGAATAGGCCCAAGGCATCACATGTGTTCCTGGGGAAACTAAGACAACTCTAACTCTAGAGGAAATCTTAGAACATCCAGGAGCACTTGCTACATTAGTTGCTTGAGAGGCACTGTCGAAGTACAAACGCCACGCCTGTTGATGGGAAGTTACGTTGACTTCATGGATTTCATCTGGCAGATCATCGTATACCTCGGCAGTATCCGTAGTTAGGTTAGCTGTCAGGAGATCACAAATAGATTGTCCTTTGACCGACTTCTATTTTTTAAAATGTAGGTCGTATTAGGATAGAAGCAAAGCCTATTTTACTAACCACCAATTCATGAAAGCAGGCTGTGTTATGAATATTTTGACTGGGTTACATTGGAGATGATGTAGATAGTCTGTCCGACAAAGTAGTGTCGCATCTTTTGAATAGCAAATACTAAGGCGAGACACTCCCTTTCGATCATTGGATAATGATATTCGATGCCCACAAGGGTCCAGCTAAAATAATATACTGCCTGTTTATGACCGTTATATCATCTTGTGCAAGTAATGCACTTAACGAGTGGCTCGTCTCCTTGACATAAATAAAGAACGGTTTGCCCGATTTCGGTGCAACGAGTACGGGGGTTTCAAGAGATATTCTTTGATATCTTCGAATGCTTTTTGACAAGCGTCATCCCACATGAATGATACGCTTTCTTTCTTTGTGAGCCTGGAGAATGGTTGACATTTTCCCGAAAGGTTCGAGATGAACCGACGGATATAAGCCAACCGTCCTTGTAACCCTCTGAGTTCCTTAAGGTTTCTCGAGGGTTGTAGCTTGTTAATTGCCTTCACTTTATCAGGGTTGATATGAATACCCTTAGTAATGACGACGAATCCAAAGAATTTGTTGCTGGACATTCCAAAGAAAGATTTGGTTGGATTCATCTTCAATTGGTGAGTCCGTATCAGGTCAAACATCGTTTTCAAGTCTTTGATGTGATCATTCTTGTCACGACTTTTCACGACTAGATCGTCCACGTTGCATTCAATAGTCTTCCTGAGATGCTCCTAGAAAATCTTCGACATGGCTCTCTGATATGTAACACCTGTGTTCTTTAGGCCGAAGGGCATAACTATGTAACAGAAAACACAGAGGGGTGTTCTAAACACGATATGCTTTTCATATCTGGATACATCTTTATCTGATTATAACTAGAAAATCCATCCATGAAGGACATTCTCTCGAATCCACACGTATTGTCGATGATAACATCTATGATGGGAAGAGGGAAATCGTCTTTCGGGCAGGCGGTGTTAAGGTCTCTAAAGTCGATACAAATCCTGATTTCCGTTTTTCTTAAGGACAGGGATAATATTGGTAAGCCATTCAGAATGTTGCTCTTTCCTGACGAAACCCGAGTCGATAAGCTTTTTAACTTCGGACTCGATTACCTTAATAACTCTACATGAGATGTTACGTCTATCGAAAGACATGAGGGAAGCTTTGCAAGAAGCCTTGGCCAACTCTAACGTTTTCCTGACACAGATAAAACTATCCCCTGAAGAACTAGAGCCTTTAGTGCAGCATTGCAACCTCACGGCACACCACCTTCTCTACATTTCTTTCACTAAGAAGGACATGCAAACAAAGAATTCAAAGCATGACCGACCCTTATATTTCACCGGACACATTGGCTCCAGCGTTATCAACCGGATCCAAGTCGATCCGGGTTTCGCTGTTAGCATCATACCACTCCGATTGATATACAATCTCGGAATACTGGCCAGTAAGCTAGCCTCCATGAGCACTACGATCTACGAATTCCATACTAGTGGATCCAGACCATTAGGTAAAATCCGAGTAAAGTGCCAGATTGGAGATTTGTAGTTGGAAGTCATGTGTTATGTGATTGATGCAGAGACTTCCTATAACTTAGTGTTGGGTCAACCCTGAATTCACAGTAATGTTATAGTCCCCTCTACTCTCCATCAATGTCTCAAATATGTGGACACCAATAACAAAGTCAAGACGGTGGTCACGGATAAGCAATCGTTTAAGGGGTTAGAAAATTATTTTACTGACTCCCTTCTCTATGATGCCGAATCTGATACTGAACCATCGGCCCAAGGTACGAACAGCGGGGAAGAGGCTAATACCGAAGCTGGGTTTGATTACAATGATGGTTTTGTACTTAATGACATTGTACCCATTGTAATCAATCTTAACGATGAAGAATCATCAGAAAGTAGTTGTAATTGGCAACTTGCCGAAGAAATATTAATAAATTTAGAGTACTCGTTGTGTCTTGATAACATCATGAAAGAGTTATACGATGACCCTAACTTGTATGTACCACTTCATTCATCTTACATGACGAAGAAGCATATTCAGGATTCATTCGGAACAACACTTGTCATTCCTGCAAAAGCAGGGAGTGAGAAAGAAGTCATCTACGGTAGAGGGAAGGAATTTTCAATACCATACCACTTCTTGGAAGAAGATGACGATGATGATAAACCTGCCCATCATCTATTCAGATATGATGCAAAAGCACGCAACCTCATGGAGAGATATGGGTATGACTTCGCACTCGGGGAAGGCCTTTGCTTTGGTCTAGGTCCGTGAGTTCCACCTCGTATGGCCTACATACCAAAAGGAAAGCCCGATAACTATTACAGCCACAGAAGAGGTTTAGGCTATGTCTTCTCGTCCGACGACGAGTGCTGTTGGTAGGTCATTGATCAAATTAGGGTAAAGACGGATATTCTTCCGACTCTTCAGCCTGGGACTCCGACGCTAGTCTTAGGGAAATATTCAAAAGGCTAATGTCGAACATGGCTATGGTCGACCGTGCCACAATAGAGGAAGACGACCAAATACCAACTTAGGAAGACCCTTGGGTTCATCACCTGAATATGCAGTACGGTGATAGGTTTGAACAAAGAGAACCCTCTATCGAGGACCAAGTAATCCAAGTGAACATGGGTAACAAAGATAATCCGAAGCCGATATTCGTTAGCGATAGTCTCCCACCAAATAAGAAAGAGGAGTTAATTACTATCATTAGGGAGTACATCGACGTTTTTGCTTGGAACTATGAGGATATGCCAGGGCTCGATCCAAAGGTGGCAATGCATCGCCTTAATATTAAGCCGGATGTCAAACCTGTTAAATAACAACAAAGATGGTTACGCCTACAAAATATCTAGCCAGTATATTAGCTAACTGCGTCATAATATCGAAGTGGGGCGGAGCCCTTGAACTTCCTAGTTTGTCTCTCCTAATCGGTTGATTGAATCGAGACTACTTCGTGTTCTTACCCTCTTGGTATAAAGGCTCTTTCTCCTTTAGCTTTTGCTGAATCTTTTCAACAGGTGCCGGGGGAGTTATGACTACTCCCATTTCTACTAATGTGTTGGAGGGAATGATTTTGGTTACCCCCTACTTAGCTAATTGATTGGAAGCATCCGGATATTTGAAATGATATTCATTTCCACTTCGAGTTGCAAAGGCCTCTTGTTCATCTTCAGAGGGCGGAAAAGCAGGTATTCTTTCGTCATCCTCTCTTGGAATGGTAGAGGCTCCGCAATAGGACTTTTTCTTCCCTTTTGATTTCTTCTTGGATGACGACCCAACCCACTGTTCATCTTCAATCAGATCGGGATGAACCCATAGAATTTTGCCATTCGGGGCCGTGTGTAGCACAAGTCCTTTCTAGCGTTGTTTGTGAGGATTGTCATTAACGGTCTTTATCTCCACTTTCATCATGGGTTTGGGCTGAAACCAAGCCAAAGGAACAGATCCAAAGCTGATTAACACTGCATTCGCACCCACTTTCTTCTCCCTAGGTTGCTTCATAGTAATGACCCCAACATCAATCAACGCTTGGATTTTGTCCTTAAGGGCATAACACGACTTGGTAAGGTGATGAACCACTCTGTGGAATACGTAGTACTTTGGGTTATTAACCATTTTAGCATCTTTTTGATCTTGGATCGGAGGCAACTTGATCTTGTTGTTCTCTATGAAGTATTTAAAAATACCAGGAACTTCATCTTCTTTGAACGAGTAGACCTTCAGGAATTTTGGTTCCGAAGCCTTTTGCTTTTGAGGTTGACACTGCCACTACGACTGTTGAGACGCCTTGTACTGCTATTGTTGTGGTTGCGGTTGTAGCTCGAACATTTGGTATGTGTTGACTACGTTCGCTTGCGCTTTCCCTTTACCCCTAGGGACAAAATTCTGTTGTGGGGCATTTGTCACCATCTGACCTCTTTCGGCCTTCTTCCTCTTGAGGAAGCATTCAACTCGTTCTCCTTGGATCTTCAAATCCTTCTAGGTCTTGGACGGCACCATTCCCATGGCTTTGAGGATATCCAATGAAAGATTGTTGTGAAAAGTTTACAGGATGAAGGCCTCTCTGACCGGATCTCTACAATTCATGGCTTTGTTCCGGAATCGTTTGATGAAATTTTTGACCAACTCTCCATCCTTTTGCATCTCATCAAATAACGTTCCGATTGAAACCTCGGTGTCGTCGTCAAAGAAATTTGTAAGGAACATGTCCTCTATGTCATCCCAAATGCCGATACTCCCTAGCTTAAGACGGTGATACTAATCGAAGGTTGCTCCGAGAAGGGTACCAATGGATGATCGTACCATCAAGGGCTCATTACCGGAGATTATTCCCAAATGAGATTTGAAGTATATTAAGTGCTGAGTAGGGGAACCCTTTCCGTCAAATGGTGTGAAGTTGATCAAATTAAACTTTGCCGGGTATGGGATTGATTCCCACTCTCTCGGGTATGGACATGGTATTCCGGACCTCTTTATTTCTTGAGCACTCATCAACATATTGATTTTGCTCTCCAAGTCCCTCATCTTCGTATCCTCGTTCGTACCTTTCTTCGAGCGATTTTGGGGAGAAGTAACGTGGTCCTCTTTCATATTGTTATCATCCGAGGGGCCACCCCTAGTATTGTTGTTCATAGGAGGGAGATCCATGTTGGTATTCTCTTCCGCTTCCCAATCACTATCAATTTGGTTCGGATTATTACGATGACTGGACTCTCCTTGCTAATTTGTTAGTACCGCGATTTATTGTTCATGCATTTTCCTCATTTGCTGCATAGCCATCTCCATTTAAAATTTAAAATTCTCATTCTGTTTAGTTAAAGCGTCCTTGAGAATTTTAGTCATCTGCTCCGTGCTGATCATGAGTGACTTATAAGATTACCCTGCGCTAGATGCCGTATCATCGGAAGCCATTGCTGAGCAAGCATCTGAGCAATCATCTGACGTTTCGTCATCTGAGGGTAGTCCCCTTTGCATTCTTTGGTAATCTCTTCGTCTACTGGTCCCCGATTATAATCGAGTTATTCGTTGGGATACTCCTGAAAACTGGTCAGGACTAAAGAGTCGTGTTATTTCCCTATACCAGTCATATTGACAGATACTTCTGGAAATTCATCATCTTGAGTGGCTGTTTTCTTTCTACGGAAACACCTTGGTTTGGATTCGGACGTTTCGATGGATATTCTTTCAAATACTGAAAGTCTCTCTGAGACAGTCTTGGGATAGCAACATTCTGACAACACTACTTTGATGATCTTGGCACATGGACAATGAGAATCCGTTTCTCGGGTACTTCTTTTTCGAAACTTGTTCGTACCCCCAGCTCGATAGTATCACTCATCGGTCTGATGACCGGAGTAACCCATCGCATTTTGGCACGACTCCCCAGGTATAACGTTATCATCAGACGAATACACTTTCCTCTGGGGACTCAACACTTTGTTAGTATCTTCAGGAGTCACACGTTTGAGGCTACATTTACGTGAGCGTAGGACCTCAACAGGCTCCTAGACTTCGACACGCAATCCTATGCGGTCAGTTATAGGACTTTTCCCATCATGTCTTCTCCTCCACTGCTTAGGAGGATGACTACGGCCTACAGTCTGAAAAACCGCTCGAGATCCGTTCAATAGGCCTAAGCGCTCTTTGACTGGAGCTTTGTCTCGATCATCGTGTGAAGGGCCAAGGTGATCTGTGATCTTTATCTTAAACCGAGACAAATCCACACTGTCGTGGATCTCCACTGGAGGTGCGGAACTCGAAGGGGTTGACGAAATAGGTGTAGAACGTCTTCTGTCTTGACCCTAGCATGGGTCAGACTTGAGTGACCCGCCGGCTGGAGGGTCGGATCTGAGTGACCCGCGGGCTGGAGGGTCGGATCTGGATGACCCACGGGCTGGACGGTTGGATCTGAGTATCCCGTGGGCAGGAGGGTCGGATCTGGGTGACCCGCGGGCTGGAGGATCAGACCTAAGTAACCCACGGACTGGAGGGTCAGACTTGGGCAACCCGCGGCCTAGAGGGTTAGCTGGGTGTGTCCTGCAGTTTTTGATCTTTTTGACCGATGTTTTATACTTTGGCCTCCATACTTTGTGCAGTCTTTGTGGCTTCATTTTCACTTCTTCATTCTGTAATTTTTTGGCTTCTTGCATAAGAATTCTTGCATATGCAAGCAGTGCGCGGCATTTCTGAATCCACTCTTGAAGAGTCGATCGGTCCTTTTGACACAAACCTATTCGTTCTTTGCTGGTTTGAAGGAGGAGGGGCTGTCCACTCGCTATTATGGCGGTTGGTGCCTCCTGGACTTTAGATCCGCTTCATAGCGAATTCCATCAACTCGCTCTAAGGCTTTGGCCAGCTGGCGTGTGAGGCATTATCACCGTCTCTAACATGCTCTCTTTGATAGAGTGGGCACATAATCAGCAGTCAACCCCTTGCTCAAGGGGTTTAGATCTATGGTTTCAGCCTCGTCGGATGTCGGCGGGGCGTTGTGAGCCACAAGTGAAGTAGTAGCAGGGAGATCTTCTTCTTGGACTTCTGAAGCCGAAGTCCAATGAGTCTTCTTAGAGTAAGCCTTCCTGCACCTGCGAGGAGAGGCCGATCTGGAGGAGAAGGATAAGTATTCCTCGTACTTCTACTGGTCGAACTCATATTTAACCTCTGTTTTAACCGGGATGAGGATCCGAGGTTACAACACGTCAACCTTCGCAGAAAGGTTATTAGCTCCTACTGTGGTCGGATCCGGTTGTTGGAAAATTGATGGAGCTCCTACTTCACCAAGGAAGTATTTGCTTGAAGCTCTAAAATCAACCAAGCAAAATCAGTAGCTCTTCTCAAGATTAAGACTAAAGCCTAATCTCAAGGAACAGATGTACGGGGCTTCGGATCCTTCGAAAGACTTCTCCTTTATGTTGAACTTCGCCGGGATCTTGTTGGCCTTTGCTAAAATTTCATGCTCCTTGACTCCTTAATCTAGAAGCACCTCGTCCTCTTGATAAAATTCTAGATCTCTAAAATAGAGGCCTTGGGCTGATATTTATAGGTCTCGGGTGCGGGTATTTGGATGAGAATTAATGATTTAGCCTTATCTTCTGTTAACAATAGCCTACCACGTCTGTGGATGATATCAAATCAGTTGGGAACCCTTGGAACAAATAAATCCTATGAAAACAACTTTAAAACCGTCGAAAACGCGTTTCGGGCTCTGGACTGCGCGACGGGCTCTGGACTACGCGACGAGGGGCGTGGGTCGACAAGATCTGACCCACGCTTGCGTAGGTCGGACACATCCGACTCGCACTGGTGCGGGTCAGCCTGTGCCGTCCTGCGTTGGCGTGGGTCCATCGCCTTCGCCGAGCTCTTTCTCTTTTGGTGCTTTTCTTTTTGGGACTTGTACTTTTCTCCATTTCATGTATTTGGTCGACTTGTTGACTTGTACGCTTCGTTGTAGTACTGATCGTCGAACGCGTCGGTCACTTGGGGTTGCCTAACTTACGCGTGTTGGTTGACATGCGCACGTTGGCTGACGTGCGCGTGTTGATTGATGCGCGCGTGTTGACCAACGCGCACGAGCTGATCGACATGCGCATGTTGGTTGACATGCGCATGTTGGTTGACATGCGCGTGTTGGTTAACGCGCGTATGTTGACCGACACGCACGAACTGATTGACACATGCGTGTTGACTGATGCGTACGAACTAATTAACGTGCACGTGTTAACCGACGCACACGAGGTGATTGACGCGCGTGTTGACCGACGAGCGCGAGCTGATTGACGCGCGCGTGTTGACCGACACACGCGAGCTGATTAACGCACGCGTGTTGACCGACACACATGAGCTCATTGGGTAAGCCTTCTTGACTCGTCCGCTCTTTGTTTCGAGT
>BQKN01000491.1:356235-373531 GCA_022839385.1 Asparagus kiusianus | reverse complement strand
GGGGTTTTCGGTCAACCCGTATCCTTGCGATTCTGACATTCTGTCGGTTCACGTAATCCGTCGGTTTGCTTCAGTCGCTCACCGGCGTCATTTGAGCTTTTGTGAATCGGGTAGTGACGTTCGATCGCCGCTCGTTGACACCGAGCTATGTTCGGGGACCTATCGGCAATTTTTGATGCCTACAGATACCCCCTCCAAAGTGTTTCGGACTCGTTTCTTTTATAGAAGAGCCCGGAATACTTTGGATATGATTGGTCCAGCCTTCAGTCGGCCTAAGGGACCTGTGGTTTGCTTCAACTCTCGGCTCCTTCGATCTTCGGTTTATCCGGTGCTTTGTCGAATAACCGAAGTTGTTTCGGCGCTGCGTTTATCGCCTGGCCGTCGTTGGAGTCTCGAGTCTACAGCTGGTGGGTTGAGTTTGGCTCGTGTCATTGAGTTGACTTTCGAACTTGCCACCCCTGTTACACCGTGTTGACTTGGGGGTTGACTTTTTGTCGCAACGCACTGGTTAGCGCTGACCTAGGGTTACGCGTTGAACGGCGTTCGCCCTAGGGTTTCGAACCGCTTGGGTTGACTTTTGTCACTACGTGTTGACTTTCGTCGCCACGTGTTGACTTTTGTCGCAACGCGCTGTCCGGCGTTGAGCTAGGGCTACGCGTTGACCGGCGTTCGCCTTAGGGTTTCAGAACCGCTTAGGTTGACTTTCGTCGCTACGTGTTGACTTTCGTCGCCACGTGTTGACTTTTGTCGCAACGCGCTGTCCGGCGTTGACCTAAGGCTACGCGTTGACCGGCGTCCGCCTTAGGGTTTCGGAACCGCTTGGGTTGACTTTCGTCGCTACGTGTTGACTTTCGTCGCCACGTGTTGACTTTTGTCGCAACGCGCTGTCCGGCGTTGACCTAAGGCTACGCGTTGACCGGCGTCCGCCTTAGGGTTTCGGAACCGCTTGGGTTTTGTGTGAGGTTCAACCGTATCCTCAATCGCCGGCGATGAACATCGGGGGATCGAAAATCATTCGGGGGCTGAAATGGCCATCCGGGGGGGACGAAGTACTGTGTAGAAGCCAAAAACCCGGGCGACACACCCCGGGGTGCCTCGGCAATGCCGAGACACCCCTAGGGGTGTGTCTCCCCTAGTGGTCCCCCTCTCTCTCTTCTTTTGTCTTTTGTACACCTAGACATGGTCCCCCCCTCCTTCTTTATTTTGAAATTCAAGAGAGAGAGCCCCCCTCCCAAAACCGAAATTCTCCCCCTCATTTTCGGTTTTGTGCATCTTCCTCCTCAAGCCCACTTCCTTCATTGAAGAACCCATTGATCCTTGGAGAGGTTTGGATATTTGGC
The DNA here is from genome assembly GCA_022839385.1 of Asparagus kiusianus. Lineage (NCBI taxonomy): Eukaryota > Viridiplantae > Streptophyta > Magnoliopsida > Asparagales > Asparagaceae > Asparagus > Asparagus kiusianus. The sequence goes on along the minus strand of BQKN01000491.1, from coordinate 372,191 downwards.
GGGTACCCATTTGTCGGAATCGCATCCTCTCCCAAACGAGGGCTTCAACTCGCGTTTCCGAGTCCGGAGGAGTCTTGGGTAAGATTCCTCTTCCATCCTCCTATCCCTTTGTAAAATTTGCATTTTTATGCTTGCAAATAGGCTAGGGGTTATGTATGTATTATACTTTGGGGGGTTTATTGCAAAGAGCCGAAAATTTTGGGGGGTTTATTGCAAAACCGAAAATTTCGGGGGGGTTTATTGCAAAACCGAAACTATAGGTGCTTATCTGCAATAGGGCTGAAATCTCGTGGGGGTCTTTGTGCAAACATGAATGGGACTGAAATTTTGTTGGGTTTTGATCCATGCTCAAAAATGTGGGGTGATTTATGCAATGGGATCAAGGAATTGTTTGGAGGGGTTTATTTGCAAAACAGCCCATATAATTTTCTGGGGTCTAATTTGCAAAATGACCACGAATTTGGGGCTGAAATTCAGAGAGTGTTGACCCCAAACCCTTGATCGGATTTTTGGTAGAGGCATTTGGATGCAAAACCAAAAGTTCGATGAGGGGTTTTTATGTAAAATTGACCAAATTCTGCAAAAGGACTTATTTGCAAAATTTGATCAGAATTATAGGGTACCGGGATGTTAAATGATCGAATGTAATGATCACAACCCGGCTTACGCGTGTCCTTGACCTGAACTTGGGCCTTGAACACGGGGGGTATTTTGGGTATTTCACCAAGATTTTACCGCGAAACGACGATTATCGTCCCGCGTGTACGAAATTCGTAGGTTTAATTAGACTTTAACTATAAAATCCCATTTGTTTATAGGATTTCAAGTCCAAGTGCTTAATTTCCCCTTTTTCGATATTTCGTGTATTATATGTTGTACCTGATGTACTGCTCTTCACTGCAGATTTGAGATGTCTTCCCGTCGTGCTCAGCTTTCCAGGAGTCGCTCCCGCTCGCAGCACAGCGAGGAGGAGGCTCCCGCTGTATCTTCTTCAGCGGCTTCTTTTTATGGGGGTGAGAATTCTGATTTCCTGTATCCCGGATTGACCTCTCGCGGGTCATGAAGGAAGAACCGATACCCCTCGCGCGGGGGTTAAGGTTTGCATCCCGGATTGACCTCTCGCGGGTTATGAAGGAAGAACCGATACCCCTCGCGCGGGGGTTAAGGTTTCAGACTTGTTTTGCTTTAGCCAATTCAAGTCTTCGGATATATCGGGGCGATCTCGTGTAGTCTTACTCCTTACAGGTCGGTATATATTATCACGGTATTCACGTGATGATACGTACCGTCCTCTTGGTGTAGGACGCTCGAAATCGTCACTCCGGTTATCCCGCGAGTAATCTTATGACATGAATTTTCTAATTCCATCTTCATGCTCTGTTGCAGTTGATTTTCCTGGGGGTAGTCTTCCTCACCATGCCCCTACCGGTTGCAGTAAGGAAGTGTTCTCTTCAGCTTCTGCTAGGCAGATCATCGATCCCCTTCCGCAGTTTGGACATGATCGTTCAGACGAGTTCCGTCGGCTGATAAAGGAGGGAGGGCGTCACTGTTTACGCCAACTTATCACCGATGCTCCCCTCACCGCAGATGCCACTTCTACTGAGGCTTTAAAGAAGCCAGATTTCCTATTCGGGGATCGCACCGAGGATCCTGCCGTGCTGACTCTTGCTGAGGAGCATTGGCTAACCCTTGACGAGGGAGCTCTTTTATATATTCCTTCCATTCCGCGCCAGTGTTCTTTTACTCTCTTGGAGAGACAGGCTGTGGGGCGACAGATGTCCTGGTCTCTTACCAATACTGCTGTCCACATCCAGTGCGGATACATTTCTCATCATAAGAGTCCCGGTTCTCTGGGATACCAATCCGTTTGCGGTCTTCGCCCCGGGATCATGGGTCTCGACACCGCGCCTCCAGGCGAGGTGTCGGCGGCTGCTCTTACTGTGAAGAACCGTCTAGCTCAGCTTGGAAGACAGCTACCTCCACTTGATTACCGATGCTACGGTTGGGCTTCTTCGCCGGGCAAGGGGTGGTGGACCCGTATGACCGGCTATGTTCTGGGAAGGTGGGAGAGGGATCTGAAAGATAGTGGGTTATATGCGCCCATACGAGCTACCATGTACGGGATCCCAGTCAGTTGCCGCCACTTTTTGGCACTGTTAGAGACATACATGCCTGATAGCAACACTTTCCTCACAAGCGGCGGGGAACTAGGGCTGGCTCTTCATGAGATGCACCAGGTTTCGGGCCTTCCGATGGGGGATTGCCCGTATCAGGAGTACTTTCCCTCCAACCAGCAATTGGCTTTGCTAAAGAAAGATAGCCCTGATATGTATGACACGCTTTGGGATCTCACATGTCACTATCATACCTCACTGCTCCAAACCTCTGCTCCAGCTAAAACGAAGAGGAAGATCAGCTTGAAGCAGTTCGCCGTTTATTTGTTTCAAAACCTGGAGGGTGACTTCGTTGGACCTATCCGTGAGTTGGATGTCTTGGACTTCACCACTATTAACGAGCTGATGGAGAAGAATGAAACTCAAACTTATACCATTGCCAGCGCCGAGGGAGCTTTTCCTGCCGGGACCACGTTCCGTTCTTTCCTCCGTCGTGCGCAGAAGTCTATAGAGCCTCGGTCTCTGTTGGCCGGCTACCTCGCACTCTGGTTGAAGAAGTGCGTTGTGCCATACCAGTCTTCGGATGACTTACCAGTCGAGGTGCTCTTCCCGGCAGTCCAGCTAGCCTATGGGCGGGAGTTGTCCTTGCTTCCAGCGATGGTGGCCAGCATTCATTGCGGGCTCAGGGGTGTAGTTCGTGTTCTTACCCATGTGGGTTCTAAGCCCTCGACCGAGCTTACCTGCCCGAAGGTTGAGCTGCCTTATGCTTATTTGATGGCATGGTTCGTTCTTCACCGGCCTGATATGATGTCAGCTCCCCGCACCGTTGACACCCCTGTTCCTTTCCTACAACTGTTGGAGAGGAGCAGGTGGCTTGGGAAGAAATTTGAAGATGTACAACAAGAACTTCAAGTTCGTCGGAACTGGGAGCTCTTCAAGTGCTTTCCTCAATTTTCTGGACGCTATGGCGAGGAGTTGACTGATGTGGAGAAACCCCGAACTAACCGGACTGCTCTCGACGTCGGTTGCTTCCGATGGCTGGTAAACATCCGCATCGGGTATCTTGTCCTTCGGGTGAAGAACCGTTGCCATATTGAGCCTTACCTTCCCTGCCGTTTCGCACGTCAGTTCGGCTACGACCAACTATATGTTGGGAATCCGAGCCGTGGTTTACAGGTTAAGGGAGGGCTTGTCGACGGTATACGAGCGTGGTTATGGACCATGGTTGGTTGCACTGGGGCTCAGTTTGCTCTCCCCTCGTATAAGCGCAAACCGATGATCACCTTCCTTAGCTGCAAGTGGTTCCTTTCGGCTTATGAATCCATAGGTGTGAAGAGCCTTTCGGAGTTAGAGTCTGAGCACTTGGTTCAGGCTGCTATGACGGCTGCTCAGAAGCAGGGGAAGAGGCCTGCTCAATCTCCTCCTTCAGGCAGAATTGATGGGGAGCACCTTCCTGCGGATGGCGATGAAGCTTGTGAGGAGGAAATAGACACCGACCAAGTAGAACTTGATGCAGGTTTGTCATGCTTCTTGATTTCGCTTCTCCTCAACCTTGGTACGTGAAATAATCCTTGTTGTTTCAGGTGGTTCGGCCGATGACCATGAACCTCTCGCCTCACGTCGTGCGAAATCCAAGTTTGGTGGACCAACTTCGCACAATCGTCCCGTCGGTTCCCAGAGGGGTGGTCCTTTGAAAAGGAAGAAGGTTGCCTATAGACCTCCTGTTGATCAACGCTCTCATGGAGTAGATTCCGGAGGCTTTGCCGACAGGGAGGAAGGTAACCCTCCGTTACTTTCCATATTTTGACATGTTTTACCTTCTGGGATTCATAACCGTACTTTATGTTCCAGGGTTGCTTGAAGAGGGTGAACTTCCATTGCCTCCTGCATCCCCTGGTCCGGATAACATGGATTGCTTCGTGCAGCAGATGTGCGACGCCCTTCATGACGGTTCTCTGGGCATCGATTTGAACATTGATCTTGGGCCAGAGTATAGTGTCGAGCCCACCGCTTCTTACTCAGGTATACCTGCATCTGATAATATCTCTTTTGATCATGGGGAAAGAGAACTCGACTGAGGGTGAATCCTTTCGTGATGTAGGTTTTGAAGACCAGGGGAATGCCCCTGCGCCGAGTTTCTGCGGTCCTGACGCTGGGCTACTAGTCGATATGCTGGCTGAACAGGCCGCCAGAGGACCTGCGGGACCACCCTTTACGAGCGATGCACTCACAGGTACATCATCAGCCACCAGGACTGATTCTCCTTTGACTACCGACCCTCCCCGTGTTGCAGAAGATGATGGACTTGTAGGTATGCTGATGACCTTATCACCCTGATTCTCTTTATTTGCCTAAATTTGCATTTTGACTAATAAAGAGGTATAACTGTAGGACCAGGCGTTGTGCCTGATGCTGCTGCAGTTTCCAGGGCTGATATTTCGCCTGAGAGCCATGTCTCTTTGCCACAGCCGAGAGATACGACTGATTTGCCTGCAGGGGTTGATGCACCCTTCATAGCTAATCCTGCTGTTACCTCAGAGTCTGCCGTGCCTCCACCCGAGGGAAATTCCGCCAGTACAGGTATACTTCGAATTTCCTCTCGGGTTTCCTTGTCGTATTTGATAATCTCTTGACTTCCCCATTGTTGTTTGCAGGAGCTCGATCATCTCTACATGAGTATGTTCGCGTCCTTTTGGCTGGTACCGATCCTGAGAAAGAGATTTTTCGCGCGGACCTCAACTTCTTCACCGCCTTTTATAATGGCATGATTGAGAAACTTCTTCTCCGAGGATACTGCTTTGACCAGTTCAGGCGTTCCTTTTCTCGCCACATGCTGATGATGAGGGAAGAAGGATACCCAGAGTTGGCTGATTCCTTCACTGCTGATTTTACTGCTCTGGAGTTAGAGGTTCAAGAATTGAGGGATTTGAAGGCTGGTGGAGCTTCTTCTTTCATGTCCTCTCAGATGGAGGATAGAATAACTCAATGGCGTGACTTGAGATCTTCCATTAGCAGCGAGCTCCGTTCACGCGAGCACTCTGTTGCACAGCTGATGGCCAACCTGGCGAAGAAGGACACCAGCAAAGGCGAGTTACTTAGCTCCCTAGAGTCCACTCGTGCAGAGATAGCTAGGCTGAAGGAGGCCTTGGGACGTGCCGAAGAGTCTGCTGCCATAATCACCGAGGACTTGGTTGGATTGGAGCGCTCTCGTGAGTGGACGCTCGACAAGCTGGGATCAACACAGGAGGGATTGATGAAGCTGCGAACTGAAGCCGCTGAGGTCTTGAGCAGTTCCGAGGATTCTGTCCGAGCTCGCGTGCAGGCAGAGTTTGAGCAGAGCTATATGGACAGGCTTTCCGGTTTAGAGTCTCACATTCTTAGTCATCAGCTGCCTTCGGATTGACGAACTTGTTGTTATATGCTTTTGTCTTGATCTTTTATTAGAGATTCCTTATTTGTTTCTTTTTACATGATGTTTCTTGATATGCTGTGGTGTCTTCTTTAATCGGTAAAAGACTAAACCGGCTATACGTGTTAGGTATAGACTTTGGGATTATTGGCCAACCCCCAGCCCTCAACGGTTTTGACGTGCCTTTACCGACTACCGTTTGTGTCGGGCTAGCATGCGATTTGTCTAGGTCCGTTCCGCATGTAACGTTGTGCTAAGAGAGCGAACCCTCCGAGACTTTATGCTATGACTTTGAATACATAGACTTCGTCTTTCTCACGGGAAAGACTACCCGGCAACGCGTATTAGGCGCCGACTTCATCCCTGTCTTTTCTGAAAGCAAAGCCAAGGGAAAGGTGAGACTAGAAGTGGGATCTCCACTCCGAGAATCGAAAAGATTCGGATAATCCTAACTGTCGTAAGGTTTGATTATCGAATCGAAAGTTTCGAACGACCCTAACTGTCATAAGGTTTGGTCATCGAATCGAAGGTTCAAACGACCCTAACTGTCGTAAGGTCTGGTCATTTGACTCTGAAGAGGAAGAATTTTATATTCTATCTTCAGCAGGAAAGGAAACTCGAGGTGGGATCTCCACCCCCAGGATCCGACAGGTGAAACTAGAAGTGGGATCTCCACTCCGAGAATCGAAAAGATTCGGATAACCCTAACTGTCGTAAGGTTTGGTTATCGAATCGAAAGGTTCGAACGACCCTAACTGTCGTAAGGTTTGGTCATCGAATTGAAAGTGGACCTCTCGTTCATTGGAGGAATCGAGAGGGGATTTTAGCTTTGGCCCTAACTGTCGTAAGGTTTGACCAAATGGGGAATGTGAGAATGATCATAACCGAAAGAAGGTTTGATCGCTCGATTTGTGGACCTCTCGTTCTTTGGGCGAATCGAGAGGGGAATTTGGCTTTGGCCCTAACTGTCATAAGGTTTGACCAAACTGGAATGGTGTGGTGGAGACTATGAGTAGTCAGAAACCACTGAAAGTTCTGCGAAGGGAGAATCAATGATTTAGATCTCATCTCAGCAAAAGAGTGTTTGTGAGAGTTAAATTCCGACAAACAAGAATATTCGGAATTCGAATATTGATTTCTTGCTCATCAGTGACCGGGTTATCCCTAAGAATACCCCGACGTGGTATTCTTCCGGGAACTTCCCGGTACCTCAATTCTTCTGAGGATACTAAGGATAGTACCTCTTCAGAAATTTGCCATTTATTGGCATCATGAGTCGGTCACCATCTTTGGTGACTAGACGATAGGCGCCGTTCGAGTAAACTGTTTCTACTACGAACGGTCCCTCCCATTTGGGTTCAAATTTGCCTTTCTTCTTGGAGTTAAGGATCATAGGACGTTTCTCGGTTAAGACCAAGTCCCCTTCCTTAAAACTCCTTTGTCGAACCTTTTTATCGAAGGCTCGAGAAATTCTGGCTTGGTAAAACTCAATATGCTGCTGAGCTTCCAGGCGCTTTTCATCGAGCATCTCGAGTTCTTCGAGGCGTTTCTGATGTTGTTCTTCGGTCGTCATCTGGGTTGCGAGAGCGATCCGAAGAGATGGAATTTGAATTTCCAAAGGGAGAACGGCTTCACATCCATACACCAATGAGTATGGGGTTGCGCCGGTCGGTGTACGCACCGTGGTACGATAGGCCCATAGAGCCGCGCCGAGCTTATCATCCCAATCTCGCTTGCTATTCTTCACAAGCTTTGACAAGAGCTTTATGATAGTCTTGTTGAAGGCTTCAGCTAACCCGTTTGCTGTGGGGTTATAGGCTGTTGACGAGATGTCCTGAATTTTGAACTTTTCGCAGAACCTTATGAAGGCGTTGCTGATAAATTGGGGACCATTGTCATGTATGATTCGTCTTGGAACACCATGCCTGTAGATGATATGGTGCTTGATGAATGCAATGACGTTGCTCGTCTTGACTTCTCTGAGTGGGACTGCCTCAGCCCATTTGGAGAAGTAATCAGTGATCGCCAGGATGAACCGATCGCCTTTGACTGATGGGGGGTTTATAGGACCAACAATGTCCATTCCCCAGGTCTCGAACGGCCACGACGTAACCGAAGGATGTAGATGTTCCGGAGGCTGGTGCATGTAATTCGCGTGTACTTGACACGCGTGACACTTCCGAGCATATACGATTGCCTCATGCATCATGGAGGGCCAAAAGTATCCCATTCTCCTGATGCGATCATAGAGCTTAGGACCAGGTTGGTGCGCGCCGCACTCTCCTTCATGTGCCTCTTTAAGCACTTCTTCCGCTTCTTTGGTTGATAGACACCGTGCCAACACGCCATCATACCCCCTGCGGTATAGTGTTCGATTCTCTGTATTATAGTAGAATCTTGGAGCTCTTCGTCTGATCGACTCTCTCTCCTTCACATCTTCTGGCAAGATTCCGTGTAAGACGTAGTCGATGATGGGGAATCGCCAATCCCGGGGTTCAAACTCAGCCTGAGTTGTGTGCACCTCCTGGGCCTCTTCCTCCTTGCCATTTTCATCATGAAGTGGCACTAAGAGCTGGTGCGTTCCTACCGTAACAAATTGCTCTGTTCCGGGAGGTTGTGCCAAGGACACAGCTAAAGCTGCTAACGCATCTGCATAGGTGTTCTGTAGTCGCGGAACGTGCTCGATGAAGAACCCTTCAAACGATTCCGCTAGCTCCACCGCCATCTTGTGGTATGGTAGCAAATCCTGACTTCGGACTTCGTATTCCCCTTGCACTTGTTTGACGATTAGTTGAGAATCACCGAAGGCTTCGAGATACTCAGCCCCCAGCTCCTTGGCGAAGTTGAGGCCTATAATCAGTGCGTTGTACTCTGCCACGTTATTCGAGCACGGCTCAGTTAATGAGTAGGCTCGAGGCATCACATGTTTTCCCGGGGAAACTAAGACCACTCCAACTCCGGAGGAGACCTTAGAACATCCGGGAGTACCTGCGGCATTAGCTGCTCGTGAAGCGCCGTCGAAGTACAAACGCCACACTTGTTGGTGTGAAGTTGCGTTGACTTCGTGGGTTTCATCAGGTAAATCGTCATATACCTCGGCGGCGTCCGTAGTTGGATTAGCTGCCAAGAGATCACAGATGGCCTGTCCTTTTACTGACTTCTGCTGTTTGAAGTGCAGATCGTATTAGGACAAGAGTAAAGCCCACTTCGCTAATCGCCAGCTCATGGAAGCCGGTTGAGTCATGAACACTCGGACCGGGTTAACTTTGGAGATGACGTAGATGGTTTGTCCAACCAAATAATGCCGCATCTTCTGGATGGCGAACACTAAGGCTAGGCATTCCCTCTCAATCATGGGATATCGAGATTCTGCGCCCACCATGGTTCGGCTTAAGTAGTATACCGCCTGCTCGTGACCGTTATCGTCATCTTGTGCAAGCAATGCACTTAATGAGTGGCTCGTTGCCTTGACATAAATCAAGAACGGTTTGCCCGATTTCGGTGCGACGAGTACGGGAGGTTTCGAGAGATATTCTTTGATACTCTCGAACGCCTTTTGACAAGCTTCGTCCCATACGAATGACACGCCCTTCTTTGTGAGCCTGGAGAACGGTTGGCATTTCCCCGAAAGGTTTGAGATAAACCGACGGATATATGCCAATCGCCCTTGCAGTCCTCTGAGCTCCTTGAGGTTCCTCGGAGGTTGCAATTCATTGATCGCCTTTACTTTGTCTGGATCAATGTGAATACCTTTGGTGGTGACGACGAATCCTAAGAATTTTCCACTAGCCATTCCGAGGAAAGACTTGGTAGGGTTCATCTTCAACTGATGGGCCCCTTGAGCCCGCATCAAATCGAACATGGTCTTCAAGTCTTTGATGTGATCTTTCTTATCACGACTTTTCACGACCAGATCGTCCACGTAGCATTCGACGGTCTTTCGGAGATGTTCCTGAAAGATCTTCGACATAGCTCGCTGATATGTAGCACCTGCATTCTTCAAGCCGAAGGGCATAACTGTGTAGCAGAATACGCCGAGAGGCGTTCTAAATGCAGTGTGCTTCTCATCCTCCGGATGCATCTTTATCTGGTTGTAACCAGAGAAACCATCCATAAAGGACATCCTCTCAAACCCGCACGTGTTGTCGATGATAACATCCGTGATGGGGAGAGGAAAATCATCTTTTGGACAAGCTGCATTGAGATCCCTGAAGTCAATGCATATCCGGATCTTCCCGTTCTTCTTTAGGACCGGAACAATATTGGCAAGCCATTCGGGATGTTGTTCCTCTCGGATAAATCCTGAATCGACGAGCTTCTTGACTTCAGCTTCGATTGCTTCCATCATTTGCGGACGAAACCGTCGTTGTTGTTGTTTGACTGGTTTAACCTCCGGCTTGATGTTGAGACGATGCACTGCTATGTTTGGGTCGAGACCTGGCATGTCTTCATAATTCCAGGCGAATACATCGATGTACTCCCGGATAAGAGAAATCAACTCTTCCTTCTCTTCAGGTAGGAGGCTGTCGCTGATGAATATTGGCTTTGGATTCTCCTCGGTGCCCATATTCACCTGAACGACTGGGTCTTCGGTAGGAGGCTCTCTCTGCTCGAACCGGTCTCCATACTGCATGCTTAAGTGATGAACCCACGGGTCTTCCCATGTCGGCATCTCATCATCTTCTTCTATTGTCGTTGGATCAACCGTGACCATATTCGACGTTAGCTTCTTAAACACCTCACCAAGACTAGCGTCGGAATCCCAACCCGAAGAGTCGGAAGAATATCCTTTCCTAGTCTTGTTAGCAATTTGGTCAATGATTTGCCAGCCACACTCATCATCTGATGAGACATAGCCTAGACCTCTTTTGTGGCGATAGTAATTATCGGGTTTTCCCTTCGGTACATAGGCCATCCGGGGTGGAACCCGTGGACCTCGACCAAAGAAAAGACCCTCTCCGATCTTGAAGTCATACCCGTGCATTTCCATCATGTTACGCGCTTTTGCATCGTATTTGGATAGATGACGGGCCGGTTTATCGTCATCGTCTTCCTCTTCCAAGAAATGGTTGGGTATCGGAGATGCTCTTCCTTTGCCGTAGACGACCTCCTTTCCACCCCCAATCCCTGCGGGGATGATGAGTGTTGTTCCGCAAGGGTCGCGTACCTGCTTCTTCGTCAAACAAAATGATTGAAGAGGCATATATAAATCAGGGTTAGCATAGAGTTCGTTGGTGATATCATCAAGACCCGTCGAGTACTCTAAATCATCGTTTATTGATAGTTCTTCGGCAAGTTGCCAATTACAACTATCTTCCGATGATTCATCATCGTCAAGATTGATTACAATGGGTACAATGTCGTTTAAAACAAAACCGCCATCGTAATCAAGCCCTGGTTCGGTATCAGCTTCATCACCGCTGTCCGTTCCTTGGGCCGATGGTTCAGTATCGGATTCAGCGCCGTATAAAAGGGAATCGGTGAAGTAATTCTCCAATCCCTTGAATGGTTGCTTATCCGCGACCACCGTCTTGACTTCATTATCTGTGCCCACATATTTGAAGCACTGATGCAGCGTTGACGGGACTATAAGGTTACCGTGGATCCAAGGTCGACCCAACAGTAAATTATAGGATGTTTCCGCGTCAATCACATAGCATGTGACCTCCGACCTCAAATCCCCGATCTGGCATTTGACTCGGATCTTTCCCAAGGGCCTAGACCCGCTGGTGTTGAATCCATAAATCGTCGTGCCAGTGGAAGCTAATTTGCTAGTCGGGATTCCGAGATGATGCATCAATCGGAATGGCATGATGCTCACAGCGGAACCCGGATCGACTTGGATCCGGTTGACAACGCTGGAACCAATGTGCCCGGTGAAGTACAAGGGCCTATCATGATTGGAATTCTTTGTCTGCATGTCTTCTTTGGTGAAAGAGATGCAGGGGAAGTAATGTGCCGCCAGATTGCAATGCTGAGCTGACGACTCCGGTTCTTCGGAAGATGGTTTGATCCGAGTCAAGAAAGCTTCGGAATCACTCAAGGCTTCTTGCAGCGCCTTCCGTGTATCCTTCGACAATCGCAGCAACTCGTATAGAGTTATCCTGGCCGGGATGTTGGCCAATTGCGCCATAATGTCGAAATGGGGCTGAGAGCTTGCATTCCCCGGTTTGTCTCGTCCAATTGGATTATTGAATCGAGACGGCCTCGGGTTCTGAGCTTCTTGACGTACGGGCTCTTTTCCCTTATCCTTCTGTGGGATTCTTTCCGTAGCCACCGCAGGTGTTGGGGGAATTGCTGAAATTCCCAACTCTGCCAGCGTCTTGGAAGGTGGGGTTTTGGTACCCAATTGCTCAGTAGCCTCCGGATACTTGAAGTGATACTCATTCCCGCTTCTGGTTGCAAAGGCTTCTTGCTCATCCTCAGAAAGTGGGAAGGTTGGAATTCTGTCATCATCCACCCCCGGTATGGCAGAAGCACCGTAGCACGATTTGCCCTTCCTCTTCGACTTCTTCTTGTTCTTTGTGGAAGAGGTCCCGGCCCACTGTTCATCTGCGATCAAGTCTGGATGAACCCACAAGATTTCGCCATTTGGGGCTGTGTGTGGCACAAGCCCTTTCTGGCGCTGCTGGTGTGGATCGTCGTTCACTGTCTTCACCGCTGCTTTGATTACCGACTCGTGTTGGAACCAACTCGAGGGTACGGATCCAAAGCTAATGGACACGGTGTTTGCACCCACCTTCTTCTCTTTGGGCTGTTTCATGGTGATGACCCCAACATCGATCAGGGCCTGAATCTTATCCTTGAGAGCGTAGCACACCTTGGTAGGATGGTGCACCGCTCGGTGGAATGCGCAATATTTCGGATCGTTGACCCTCTTGGCATCTTCCTGATCCTGAATTGGCGGCAGCTTGATCTTGTTGTTCTCCACGAGGTATTTGAAAATACCCGGGATTTCATCCTCTTTGAACGAGTAAACCTTTGGGAACCTCGGCTCCCCAACCTTTTGCTTCTGGGGCTGTTGCTGCCATCTCGGTTGTTGAGGCGCCCTCTGTTGCTGCTGCTGCGGCTGCTGTGGCTGTTGTGGCTGCTGCGGCTGTGCTTGCACTTCAAAGACCTGATTTGCGACCACCGCATTTGCATGTGCCTTCCCTTTACCCTTGGGGGTAAAATTTGGTTGTGGGGCATTGTTGGGAATTTGCCCTCTCTCTGCTTTCTTCCTCTTGAGGAATCGTTCGGCTCGCTCTCCACGCATCTTCAAATCCTTCCAGGTTTTAGATGGCGCCATTCCCATGGCTTCAAGGATGTCGAGCGTCAAATTGTTGTGGCAGGTCTCGAGGATGAAATCCTCGCTGACCGGATCCCTGCAATTCATGGCTTTGTTGCGGAATCTCTTCACGAAGTTTTCAACCGTCTCGCCGTTCTTTTGTTTTTCATCGAACAGCGTGCCGATTGAAACCTCGGTGTCATCATCAAAGAAGTTTGTTAGGAACATGTCCTCCATGTCATCCCAGCCGTTGATGCTCCCAGGCTTGAGACGGCGGTACCAATCGAAGGCAGCTCCGCGAAGAGTGCCAACGAATGACCGCACCATGAGGGGCTCATTTCCGGAAATGATTCCTAAATGAGACTTGAAATAGATTAAATGCTGGGTAGGGGAACCCTTCCCATCAAACGGCGTAAAGTTAATCAGATTAAACTTTGCCGGATATGGGATCGATTCCCACTCCCTCGGATATGGGCAGGGTATACCGGATCTTTTTACCTCCTGTGCATTCATCAATGCATTGATCTTGCTCTCCAGGTCTTTCATCTTCCTGTCCTCACTCGTCTCGGTCTTCGAGTGGCTTCTGGGAGAGGCGGCGTGGTCCTCTTTTGCATTTTCTTCTGCGGGACCACCCCCAGTGTTGGTATTGACGGGAGGAATGTTGACATTATCCGCTTCCCGTTCATGCTCCTCTGGATTGCGTTGGCTCGGTTCTCCTTGGTGAACCGTCATTGCCGCGATCTGTTGATCGTGCATCTCCCTCATCCGCTGCATGGCCATCTCCATTTCAAATTTGAAGCTTTCCTTTTGCTTGGCTAGGGCTTCTTCAAGTATCTTCGACATTTGCTCGGCGCTGATCATGAGCGATTCATAAGGTTGGCCTGCACTTGAAGCTGTGTCGTCGGATGCGACGGCGGAGCAGGTATCAGAATCAGCATCGGATTCCTCTTCTTCTAGGGAAAGTCCCTTATGTACTCTTGGGTAATTGTTTCGTTTGATGGTTCCCGACCGTAGCCACGTCATGCATCGGGATGCCTCGGCAAGCTGCTCCAAGTTGAGACGTGGTGTTGATCCCCCTCTGCCGGTCATGTTGACTGACACTTTCGAGTATTCATCCTCTCGGCGGAGCGGTTTCTTCTTGTGGAAACGCTTCGGCTTGGAGAGTCTCTCGAATACCGAGATTCTTGTTGGGGTCTGAGCACAGCAACACTCGGACAGCACTGCCTTGATAATGTTGGCACACGGGCAGTGGGACTCCTGTATGTACCTCTTTCGAGATTTTTCCACACCCCCAGCCCTGTAGTACAGCTCATCAGCTTGATAGCTGGAGCAACCTACAGAGTGCTGGTGGATGTCCCTCGGTATAACACGCTCATCCTCAGACAAGTGTGTTTCCCTTTGGGAATGCAAAACATGGTTAGATTTTTCAAGAGTGGCCCGTTCAATTTTACGCTTTTGGGAGCGTAGAAATCGAACGGGCTCTTTCAGTTCGGCTCGCAATTCAGTGCGGCCGGTGATAGGGGCTTTCCCTTTGTCAATATTCTTGGGGGGATTGATTCCACCCCCAGTCTGGATTTTAGTTTGGGGGCCTTTCAATGGTCCCAGCCGTTCTTTGACGGGTATTCTGCCTCGGTTCTCCGGTAAGGGACCGAGACGACTCATCAAAGGAAGCTGGGATCTTGAATGATCCCCTTTTTTACCTGGCCCTGTTGAGGGTGCCGGTACGGGAGGAGTAGGCTCTGATTTGGTTGAACTCTGGGCGATAATCTTGCCCTTCTTGGTTTGAGGTGTTGGGTTTGCCTTGGGCACCCACACCGATTCGCTCTTGGATGGCGTTTTGACCGCCGATTCTTGCTGCATCTCCTCTGCCTTCTTTAGGAGGAGCCGGGCATGTGCAAGCAGAGCACGGCGCTTCTTGATTCGCTCCTCGAGCGTAGAGCGGTTCCTCTTGACGCGGATCCACTCATTTGCTCCTGATTTGGAGGGGAAGTTGATTACCTGCCGCTGCTCTTGTCGCTGCCTCGACTTCAAGTCCTCTGCATAACGCACTCCATCTTTGGACTCCTTGGCCTTGGCAAGCTGTTGAGCGAGACGTTGACGACGCCTTTGGAGCGCTCTCTTTGATGGAGTTGGGGCAGCATCACCTATCGCCTTTGTGGCGGTTGGATCTACGTTCTTGACCACACTGATCGACGCAAGGCCGTTGTGTGGTGCAAGTGTAGTGGCAGCGACGGCGGGGTCTTGAATTGAGGAGTTGGAGATCCCGTAAGCCCTTTTTGGAGATGAATTCCTCCTGCGCCGGTGCGGAGAGGCAGATCTGGAGGAGGAGGAGGAGAGGTACTCTTCGAACTTCTTCTGATCAAATTCGTATTCGATCTCTTCATTCACCCGGATCTTGAAGGCCGGTTGCGTCACTCCGATCTCGGCAGCGAGGTCGGCGGCTCCCACTGTGGTCGCCAGCTTGTTTCCGGTAAAAGTTGCTGTTTTCATTACTTGTTCTCTTTTTCGAGATCTGTTACAACTTCAGGCGTTACAACAGAATTTAAATGAAAACAAAAGGATTTACAACTTAAACGAAAATAAACACGAGAGCCCGGTTTGGTACGGTCTCGCTTGCGTGGGTTGTTGGCCTGTGACGGGGACGTCGATGTCCGTGGACCGCCGACTCTTCAAGATCCTTGCCGATAAAATCCGGCAGAGTTTCGTCTATCCGCGTAGGATATAGAAACAGAACCTCGTCGATCCGCGCAAGATCTAGAGGTTATAAGCGTATATCTCGGCTAAAACGAGATAATAGCTCTTCTTAGTGTCACCGCAAAGGAGCAACACTAAGGATCAGAGAGGGGGGGTGAATGAACCTTGATGAAGAAACTCTGACTCCTCACTCCAGCAGGGCTTCGCCGCTTCAGACTTTAGAATTTCAGATCTCGAGGATAATCCCAAGACCGG
Source organism: Asparagus kiusianus (assembly GCA_022839385.1). Taxonomy (NCBI): domain Eukaryota; kingdom Viridiplantae; phylum Streptophyta; class Magnoliopsida; order Asparagales; family Asparagaceae; genus Asparagus; species Asparagus kiusianus. Next base: position 356,452 of record BQKN01000491.1, on the reverse strand, counting down.
AAATTCTTCTCCAAGAGCTAAATCAGCGCCAAAATCAAGAGCCCCTCACAAAGGAGGCCTAGGGGGCTATTTATAGCCAAAAAAGGAGAGGGGGGGGCTGATATGGACACCCCTAAGAGGAGAGACACCCCCCTAGGGGTGTCTTGGCCAAGCCGGGACACCCCCCATGGGGTGTCTCGGCCAAGGCCGAGACACCCCATGTGGGGTGTCTCGGCCA
>BQKN01000491.1:340745-356135 GCA_022839385.1 Asparagus kiusianus | reverse complement strand
GTCTCGGCCATTGGCCGAGACAACCCCTTGGGGGTGTCTCGAGCCAGCCGAGACAGCTTCGTGTGTCCTCGGTTCAGCCCGGGGCTGTGCCGTTGTCCCGCCGTTGACTCGCCGTTGACTTTTTGTCCGAACTCGGATTTGGGTGATTTCGGATGCGTTGGAATCGTGACGGCGAGCTCTGTAAACCCCGATGGTTGGATTATCTGTGGGGTGGTCGAGGCGCAGCGGGCGTTGATCTGATTGCAGTGATAGCGGGGTTTTCGGTCAACCCGTATCCTTACGATTCTGACATTCTGTCGGTTCACGTAATCCGTCGGTTTGCTTCAGTCGCTCACCGGCGTCATTTGAGCTCTTGTGAACCGGGTAGTGACGTTCGATCGCCGCTCGTTGACACCGAGCTATGTTCGGGGACCTATCGGCAATTTTTGATGCCTACAAGCTCATTGGGTAAGCCTTCTTGACTCGTCCGCTCTTTGTTTCGAGTTTCGTGTGAGCTCTCATAGGTAATTTTAGACGCCTACAACCCACACTGTCTCGGAATTCTGAGGTAGTTTGTACTATCTTTGGTGTTTTAGCTTTATCTCTCTCATCTGATCACGGAATGAATTGACCCAAGATGAGTTAGAAATCTAACAAAGAGTTCTACAACATTTGTCTTTTGATATTCTTTATATTCAAAGAAAATCATAGTCAAAATAGCTCTATAAGGTCCGAGACAGTTGGAGTGTGTCGGCCATGGCCGAGACACTTGCAGTGTCTCTACGCTGTTTTGACTTTAACTCTCTTATCTGATCTCAGAATAAGTTGATCTAAGATACATTAGAAAGCTAACAAGAATCTCCACAACTTTTATCTTTTGAGATTCTTCAGATTCAAAGCGAGATAGTCTCTACCAATGCCGAGAAACTTGGAGTGTCTCCGCTAAGGCCCGGGGCATTGTTTCGTACATCCCGTCCGTTTCTATCGTATCTTTGTCGTCCAAACTCAGAATTGCATAATTCAAAGTGTGAAGGAAATCCAACGAGAATATCTACAAGCTTCCATAGTTGAATCATATGTGGAGTAGATGGGACATGAGAGGCGCTTCATCTTTCATAAGCAAAGCGTGACTCCCGATCAGTTATTTAGCAGTTTCGTTGCTTCACACAGTTCGTCGACTTACTTCATACATTTATCAACATTAATTAAGCTTCTGTGACCTAGATAGTGACATTCATCATCTTTTCTCTATCTCGAGCCACGTGCGAGAACCTATAGGCATTTTTAGACGCCTACAGATACCCCCTCCAAAGTGTTTCAGTCTCGTTTCTTTTATAGAAGAGCCTGAAATACTTTGGATATGATTGGTCTAACCTTCAGTCAGTGTGAAAGTACCTATAGTTGGCTTTGATTCTTGACTTCTTTAATTTTTAGTCAATTTTGATGAATAGCTAAAGTTCTTACGACGCTGCGTTTATCGTCTGGCCGTCGTTAAAGTTTTGAATCGAACTTGGTGTGTTGGTTTTGGCTCGTGTCATTGAGTTAACTTTGAACTGATTATCTCCATCACAACACATCGACCGGCATTGAATCAGAGCTATGCGTTGACCAACATTGACCTTAGGGTTTCACATCGATCGGCGTTAACTTTTATTGCAACGCGGTGACTTGCATTGACCTAGGGCTACGCGTTGACCGGCGTTAACCTTAGGGTTTTGCATCGAGCAGCATTGACGTTCATCACAACGCATTGATCAGCATTAACACAGTTTATACTCATACATTTACTAGAGTCTACACAGGTTAAGCTCTTAAGGCGTTGGAGCATGGCGGTTCCAAATGTTGAGGCTGCATGACCAACTATTAAAGCTGATTCATCTACATGTATGGATCTTATCCTGAGGTTGTTGGATGTTCAAGTCATAAGACCAACTAATGAAGCTAATACGTCAATGACTCTTGCATTTATAGGATTTTTAGCAAATCCTCAGTCATCAACGGGTTTGATTAGCCTTTACTGACTGCCGTTTGAGTCGGGTTAGCATGCGGATTGTTTAAGTCCATTCTATACGTAACGTTGTGCTAAAAGAGTTAACTCTTTTAGTGCTATACTATTGAATACGTAGACTTCGTCTTTCTCACGGGAATAAACTATCCAGTAACACGTGTTAGGTGCTGACTTATCCCTATTTAGGCTTTAGGATAAAAATCCCCAGACTTAGATTCTGGTGTCTTCTTCAATCGGTGAAAGACTAAACCGGCAACGCGTGTTAGGCGTTGACTTATCCCTACTTAGGCTTCAGGATAAAATTCCCCAGACTTGGATTCGAGTGTATTTTTTAATCGGTGAAAGACTAAACCGACAACGCGTGTTAGGCGTTGACTTATCCCTACTTAGGCTTCGGGATAAATTCCCCAGACTTGGATTCTGGTATCTTTTTCAATTGATGAAAGATTAAACCGGCAACGCGTATTAGGTGTTGACTTATCTCTTCTTAGGATTCGAGATAAAATTCTCCAGACTTGGATTCTAGTGTCCTTTTCAATCGGTGAAAGACTAAACCGGCAACGCGTATTAGGCTTAGGCTTATCTCTATTAAGGAGTCAAAATAAAGTTTCCCGTGTGTGTGCGCGGATTTTGGCATTATTAATAATGGCCTGCCACAATGTCGAATATGTAGGTTTTTATCCTTTTTATGGTCAAGGACTAACCAACAACGCGTGTTAGGCGCTGACTTATCCCTACTTAGGCTTCAGGATAAAAATCCTCAGATTTGGATTCTGGTTTATTCTTCAATCGGTGATAGACTAAACTGGTAACACGTGTTAGATATTGACTTATCCCTACTTAGGCTTCGGGATAAAATTTCCCACACGTGTAAGGCACGGATTATGGAGTTGAAGGATGGTATATTCTCTTGGGGCAAAGACGAACCCGAAATAGGAGACGAAGAATTTTATATTCTATCTCCCAAAATCAAAGAGGAAGAATTTTATATTCTATCTCCAGTTGCAAAGGAGACTCGAAGTGGGATCTCCACCTCAAAAATCTGAAGAGTGAAACTAAGAGTGAGATCTCTACTCCGAGAATGGAAAAGATTCGGATAATCATAACTATCAGAAGATTTGATTATCGAACTAAAGGTAAATTTCTTATTTATCGAGAGTAAATTGTGGTTTTAGCCCTAACTGTAGGAAGGCTTGACCAAGCGGGAGTTTGAGGTGACCCTAACTGTAGAAAGGTTTGATCACTCGATTTGAAAGTAGACCTCTCGTTCATGAAATGAATCAAGAGGAGATTTTGGCTTTGGTTGTGGTCCTAACTATAGGAAAGTTTAACCAAATGAACAGTGAGAGTAGGAGTACAAATTACAATGGGAGTGTTGATTAGTACAAATCACTCGAAGAGAGTCCCTAGTGTTAAGTGACAAATACTTAACACAAAAAGGTTTGACAATTATCAATGATTAGGAGACTAAAATATTACATGTTCGGACTCTAACAATGGGAGTGTTGAGTGCACCGACGTAGCAGGAGTTTGTTTTGGAGTTTCTTATTCATCACCTTCTTGTAGTGACCGGGTTATCCCTAAGAATATTACATGTAACATTCTTCCAGGAACTTCCTATTACATGAATTATCCACCCTCAGCTTTTTTTGTGAAACCGGGTTTAACATTGTACTTAGTTGGATGACCGGGTTATCCTTAAGAATACCAGACATGGCACTCTCCAGGAACTTTCGGTGAAAGAAAGAAAACAGTTTAGACTTATATACTTGTTGGAGTATTGAGAAGTAGTTTATACTCTTATACTCTTCGGAGTGCTGCCGTTCTCATTCAGCTTATCCCAGCGTTATGACGCCGGCTTCAACCAAGGTTTGGATGCTATTTTTAAGAGTAAAGCAAACCTTGGTAGGATGAAGGATCCTCCTGTGGTATGCACAGTACTTTGGATCCGAAGTATTATCAGCTTCCTCCTGATCTGCGATAGGTGATAGTTTGATCTTGTTGTTCTCGAGGAGGGATTCGAAAATAACTAGAAATCTTCGTCATTGAAGGAGTACTCCTTTTGAAGTCTCCGATCTGAAGTATTTTTCTATACTCCTTTTGAAGTCTCCGATCTGAAGTATTTTTTTATCTCCGGGATTGTTTGTGACGTCTGATTAGCATCAACATCAGCTGCAGGGGCTTTCCCTTTACCACGGGAGACGAAGCTTGAATTTGTAGGGTTAGCCGTTGGTTGGCTTCTCTCAGCTTTCTTTCTTCTGAGGAAGCGCTCGGTCTGCTCTCCGCGTACTTTCAACTCTTTTTAGGTGTTGAATGGTGCTACTCCCATAACTTCCAACACATCCAAAGAGAGGTTGTTGTGGCATATTTGGAGGATGAAGTCCTCTGTGATCGGATCTCAGCAGTTAATCGCCTTATTCCGGAAGCACTTGACGAAGTCGTCGACCGTCTCATCATCTTCCTATTTTTCATCGAAGAGTGTCTTGATTGACACCTCGACGTCATCATCAAAGAAGTGAGCGAGGAACAGGTTCTCTAGGTCATCCCAGCTGTTGATGCTTCCATGCTTGAGACGGTAGTTGCAATCGAAGGCAGACCCATGAAGGGTACCAACGAATGACCGAACCATCAAAGGCTCGCTGCCAGAGATCACCCCCAAGTAGAACTTGAAATAAATCAAATGATAAGTAGGTGAGCCCTTCCCGTCAAATGGCGTGAAGTTGATCAAGTTAGACTTAGCCGGATATGGAATTGATTCCCACTCTCTTGGGTAAGGACACAGAATGCCGGTCTTCTTCAACTATAGAGTAGACATCAGAGCGTTGATTTTGTTCTCGAGGTCTTTCATCTTTTCGTCCTCGTCTGTATCATGCTTTGGACGATTTCTAAGAGGAACAACGTGGCTACCCCCAGCATTGTCATCTTTGGTGGGATCACCCCCAGCGTCGTTGTCTTCAGTAGGGCTACCCCCAGCATTCTAGTCAACGGGAGGTTGTCAGTATTGAGATGTTCATCCACATCTGAATCGCTATATGCTTGATCATCAATGTTACGACGGCTGGATTCATCAAGTTAATTGGATAAAGCCCGAATCTGTTGGTCATGCTCCTCCCTCATCTGCTGCATAGTCATTTCCATTTCAAATTTGAATGTTTCTTTTTGCTTTCATTTCCATTTCAATTTTGAATGTTTCTTTTTGCTTGGCTAGAACATTCTCAACCATTTTGGCTACTTCCTCGGTGTTAATCATAAACACCTTGTAGGATTGTCCTAGACTAGATACCGTTTTATCAGAAGCGACTGCAGAGTTGGCATCTGACACTTCATCATCCGAGGATAATCCCCTCTGAATTCTCTGATAATCCCTTCATCTAGTAGTCCCTACGCGTATCTGAGTTAGACGATGCGATACGAGCAGGTCAGAGCTAGAAGGTCGAGCCAACTTTCCCTTATCAGCTATGTTAATTGTGACTTCTGGACGTTCATCATCTTGAACAGCTGATCATTTCTTACGGAGATGCTTTAGTTTGGACTTAGCCTTTCTGTTAGAGATTCTCTCGAATACGGAGACCCTCTATGGAGCGGTCTTGGGGTAGCTACAAACTGATAATACTGCCCTGATAAGTTTGACGCACGGACAATGAAAGTCCATCTCCCGAGCATCTCTCTTTTGAGATTTGTTCGTACCCCTAGCCTAATAGTACAACTCATTGACATGATGATTGGAGCAATCTATCATGTTTTGGCACGACTTCTCAGGTATAATGTTGTCATCTGACGAACATGTTTCCTTTTGAGGATTCGTCACCTTGTTGGCACTCTCAAGAGTCGCACGTTTTGAGCTATGCCTTCATGAGCGTGGGACCTCAACGGGCTCTTAGACTTTGACATGCAGTTCGAGGTGGTCAGTTATAGGAGTTTTCTCTTTACGAGAAGGCTCAGACTTATTGCATGGGCGAGTACGTCCCCCAACTCGATGAGATGCTCGGGGTTCATTCACCATGCCCAAATGTTCTTTGACCGGAAATCTGTCTTGATCTTCATGTAGAGGACCCAGGCGATCCTTCAACAGAATTCCAGATTTGGAGAGATCAACGCTATCGTTAGGCTTCACCGGAGGTGTGGGAGCAATAGGAGCGTGATCTAAAGTTGACGAAGGCTGGGGAGTAGTCTCGGATCTGGAATCAAGCGAGAGACACGACTGGTATCTCTTGTCAGGTAGAGGTGTTATTTTGGACTTTGACATCCAAACCTACTTAGATCTTGGTGGTTTCTTGACCAACTATTCCTACTACTTCTTGTGCGAGAATCGGTGCGCAAGTAGTGCGTAACGTTTCTGGATATGCTCCTCGAGGGTAGAACATGTTTGTTTGACACGAACCCATTTGTTAGTTGATGGTTGGGAGGAGGACTCTGATGCTTGTTGTGGTGACAGCTTAGCCACTTGGCGCTTTCTGAACTCTGGATCCGCTTGGTAGCGGAGTCCCTCCACTTGCTCTAAAGCCTTAGCCAATTGGCGGACGAGACGTTGGTGACGTATTTGATGAGCCCTCCTCGACAAATTTTACACCCCTTCAACAGTCAACTCCTAAATAGAGGCGATGTCTGGATCTATGGCTTTGGCTTCATCAAACATCATCGGGTCATCATGAGGTGCAACTACAGCAGCAACGATGGAGAGATCGTCTTCTTGGGTCTTTAGATTTGAAGACCAGCGGATTTTCCTGGAGGAAGAGGCCCTTCTATGCTTATGAGGAGAGGTGGATCTGGAGGAGGAGGAGATGTACTCCTCGAACTTCTACTGGTCGAATTCGTATTCGACCTCTTCGTTTTGCAGGATCTTGATCATTGGTTGCGTCACGATAGCCTTGGCAGCAAGGCTGTTAGCTCCCACTATAGTCGTCAGCTTGTTTAGGAAGAAAGTTGATATCTTCATTGATGTATTCATCACAACTTCAGTCGTTATAACGAAAACAAAAAAAGATAGTCTTTTTATAAGACTCTTATATAATAAAAGCAAAAAAAATACAACTCTCGTCAAAACAAACGCAATGGACGTTTATCCTCGGGATCTTGGCCTATGATGGGGATGTTAATATCCTTGGACTACCAAATGATCAGATCGGATCAAGAGCTTTGTTGATTCACTAAGGAATCAAGAAACTGAAGCAATTATCTCAGCAACAATGAGATAATCACTCTTCTTGAGATTATCACAACGGGGCAATCTCAAGGCAAAGAACCGGGAAGTGTAGATCTGACGAGCTCCTCTTCTTTATGTTGACAAACTTGATCCGATCTCCTCCTCTCTTCTAAAATTCGTGCTCCTTCAGTCTTCAATCCAGCAGGGCTTTGCCAACACTCGAGAATTCCAGATCTGAAAAATGAAGGTCATGAGGCTATATTTATAGGCTTTGGGACCTCTATTTTCAGATAAGAATGATCGATTCACTCTTATATTCAGTGTGTAACCACTTGATTCAGATTAGTTGGAACAAATCTAGGTGGTTAACGTCTAAAAAATAGCTTAAAACTACCAAATCGATTTTCGGGGGTGTGGACACCTGTGGGTGTCTCGGCTTAGCCGAGATACGCGTGGGTGTCTCGGCCTGGCTGAGATACCTGTGGGTGTCTCGGTTTGGCCGAGACACGAGTGGGTGTCTCGGGTATTTTGGCTCTAACTTCCTCATATGACCTCCAAATAATATAATTAAAGATATGTTGGAAACTTGATGAAGATATCTACAACTTTTATATTTTAAGCTTCTTCATATTTGAATTGTACCATAGCCAAAATCTCCATTCTTCTTTGAGACACTCATACTATCTCGGAATTCTAAGATAATTTGTTCTATCTTTGGTGTTTTAGTTTTATCTCTCTCATCTGATCTCAGAATGAATTGACTCAAGATAAGTTGGAAAGCTAACAAAGATCTCTAAAACTTTTGTTTTTTAATATTCTTCATATTCAAAGATAATCATAGTCAAAATAGCTCTACAATGTCCGAGACAGTTAGAGTGTCTCGGCCATGGCCGAGACACTTGCAGTGTCTCTCCGCTGTTTTGACTTTAACTCTCTCATACGATCTCGGAATGGTTTGATCCAAGATGCGTTAGAAAGATAACAAGGAACTATACAACTTTTATCTTTTGATCTTCTTTAGATTCTAAGCGAGACAATATCTACTAAGACCGAGACACTTGGAGTGTCTCCGCCAAGGCCCGGGGCATTGTTTCGTGCATCCCTTCCGTTTCCGTCATATCTTTGTTGCCCGAACTTAGAATTGCACTATTAAAAGTACGAAGGAAAGATAACGAGAAGATCTACAAGCTTCCATGGTTGAATCTTATATGGAGTAGATGGTACATGAGGGGCGGTTCGTCTTTCGTAAGCGAAGCGTAGCTCCCGATCAATTATTCTGTAGTTTCGTTGCTTCACACGGTTCGTCGACTTATTTCATGCGTTTATCGACATCAATTAAGCTTCTGTGACCTAGATAGTGATGTTCATCATCTTCTCTCTGTCTCGAGTTATGTGCAAGAACCTATAGGTGTTTTTAGACACCTATAGACCGGTCGAACTCATTCAGTCGATCGACCAGAATAGGATTTCAGACCGTGTAATCCTACAGTCTGTCGGTCGACTGGGCCTCTGCCGTCGGTCGACCGACCCAAAGCCATGTCTATGTACTTCAAATTTCTTGTTTTTCTTCATCATTTTTTTAATTTTCCATCTTGGCGAAGTTTTTCCAAAACTTAGCCGACACCAAACATGAGCATCGTTGCGTCGTCTCACCAATCCGGCTGCACCAATGTGGTTGCCTACGTAACCGCTCTCCCAAGAGATCAAGCCACCTGTAGTTCATCCAAATAGACATGAATGACCTCAACAATCACAAATTTGCAATAAGTTTCTATAATGATCGAACTTGTTGCTCGGAACCACCTTTGTGAGTATATTCGCCAGATTATATTTTATGTGGACTTTCACAATCTTCACATCCTCATCTTCAAAAACATCTTGAACAAAGTGATAATGAATGTCGATATGCTTCTTCCTCACATAAAAGACCTGATTCTTTATCAAAAAAATAGCACTCATGCTATCATAATAAATGGTAACGGATCGCTGCGAAACACCAAGACCATCCAAAAGTCCTCGAAGCCAAATCGCCTCTGTAACAACCTCCATAATCGCTATATACTCTGTCTCCATCATCGACAAAGTCATTATAGACTGCAATGTGCATCTTCAACACACTGGTACATGGGTCAAAGTAAACACACATCCTATAGTAGTCCGGTGTTTATCCAAATCTCTAGCGTAATCCGAATCTACATATCCAATACATAGCTGCCCACCACTAGTGTCCTGCTTAAAAACTAAACCAACATTGAGAGAGTACCTTGAATGTACATCAAAATCCATCTCACGGCATCTAATGACCCAGACCTGGGTCATGCATGTATCTCGAAACCATGCTCACTGCTTGTGACAAATCCGGCCTCGTACAAACTATGGTGTATATCAAACTTCCAACTACACTCGCATATAGAGTCTTCAATATTAACTATTGATTTTCAACTGTCTTTGGTGAAAGGTCAGCTGAAAGCTTTAAATAGGCTCCCAATGGTACACAAACTAGCTTTGTTTCCATGCTCACATTGAACCGCTATAGAACCTTCTTCAATTAAGCCACATGCGTCAAACAAATTTTTCCCTTATCTCTGTCTCTACCTGTCTTCATCCCCAAAATGTGCTTCGTTTCACCAAAATCCTTCATCTCAAACTCATTCGAAAGCTGAATCTTTAATCTATATATCGCAAATCTGGAAGTAGAAGCAACTAACATGTTATCAACATAAAGTAATAAATAAATATACTCACCTTCATTCAACTTGCGATAGTACGCAATGATCAAACTAGCACCTAATGTACGAATGACCGATCATGAACCCATCGAAATTATTTTATACCACTGTCCAGGAGATTGCTTCAAACCGTATAGCGATTTCTTCAATCTACAAACCAATTTATCCTTCACTACAGCTCGGAATCCCAATAGCTGAGTCATATAGATTTTCTCATCAAGATCACATGAAGAAATACTATTTTCACATCCAATTGATCTAATTCCAAACCATACTATGCCACAAAAGCTAGCAAAATCTGAATCAAAGAATGCTTCACCACTAGAGAGAAAACCTTATTATAATCAATACCTTTCTTCTGTGTGTGGCCCTTCGCAACCAACCTAGCTTTAAACCTCATGAGAGTACCTTCAATACCCTTCTCCTTCGTATACACCCACTTGCAACCAATAGCCTTCTGTCACTTTGGAAACTCGACAAGCTCCTATGTGTTGTTCCTATGAAGAGACTCCATCTCCTCCTACATAGTCACCTGCCACAGATCAGCCTTCAAACTCTTCTCAATCTCTCTGAATGTAGTAGGAACCATCTCATCGACACTCTCTAGCAGAAGTGCATACACAACAACTGTGTCTGTATACCTAGCTAGCATCTGTATGTCTCTCCTTTGTCTCCGCAACGTAATAAAATCCTGAACCTGAGCCGTCGGTCCCTGATCCTGCTTAACTATACATGTATCCTCTAAATCATCACCGTGGTCACCTGGCATCACATCAGTTGGCACTCTAATAGATACGGTCCTATCTGGATAATGTGGAGTTGCATTAATCTCCACCACCTGTGATATCTTTTCTGTCGGGGTGCTCTCCACCTGATGAGAGTTGGGAAGCTTAAAGATTGAAGCCTCATCAAATGTGATGTCTCTACTCAGTATAATCTTCTTATCAACTAGATCCCAAAGCTTGTACCATTTGACACTATGCTTGACTTTAAAAAATATGACCTTTCTACCTCGAGGTTCTAATTTATCTGTTCTAACATGATAAAATACAAGGCACCCAAATACCTTGAGTTGATCGTAATTATGTGCTGGCTCTCCCGACCATATCTCCATAGGGGCTTCTCCTTAATCGTAGATGAAGGCAGCCTATTAATGAGCTGGCTCGCATAAGAAAATACATCAGCCCAAAAGATCTTCTCCAAACCACTCTGTGACAATAAACATTAGACCTTCTCCAGTAAAGACCGATTTAACCTTTCTACCACCCTATTCTGCTATTGGTGTGTGACTAACTGTGAAGTACCTCTCTATACCCTCGTCTCAACATAGCTCCTGAAAGGGGTCAAAAGTATACTCACAACCGTTATCGGATAATAACATCTTGATCTTTCTCCTAGTCTGCAGTTCTAATCTCTTCTTCCACTCCACAAATATCTCTAGGACTTCATTCTTTTTTGTCATGGTGTACACCTAACAATATCTAGAATAGTCATCTACAAATATGATGAACCAATATCGACTACCAAGTGATACCGTCTTGGTGGGACCCCAAACATCTATGTGCACGTAATCCAAGATGCCCCTCGTTCTATGGATGGTTGTCCCAAACTTCACATTCGTCTTCTTACCAAGAACACAATGTTCACAGAACTCAACTTTCCCACTCTTGGCTTCCTTCAATAGTCCCTTCTTGCACAAAGCTTTCAGTGATTTTTTACCTATGTGCCCCAACCTATAGTACAAAAGTCTGCTCACGTTCACATTTGAAATAGTTGAAGCTACCTAGCCAATCTTGGTGCTCCCCTTTAGATAATACAAATTCCTATTGCAGACTCCCTTCATCACCACTAAAGATCCCTTAGTAACCTTCGCTACAACGTTCTCAAAGGTCACCTTGAATCCCTTCGCCTTCGCCTCCAAAGCTCCAACTAAAATAAGATTCTCTTTAACTAAGGAATAAATCTCACATCATTCAATTCACAAACTACTCCATCGTGCATCCGAATCCTAATGGTATCTATCCTACAAATGCCACAGGATTAATCATTTTCCATGACTACCATGCCCCCATCGAGTTTCTCGAACGATGCAAACCAATCTCGTCAGGGAGTCATACGATAAGTAGCACCAGAATAAAGCATCCAATCAGATTCATCCACATGATTCACCTTTGGAGTAATCAATAGAGAAAAGCACGAATCATCGGAATCATCACCTCTCGCGATGTTCACCTCATTAGCCTTCGGGCCCTTCTTCTTACTATTCTCCTTCTCCTTGAGCTTCGGGCAATCTCTCTTTCAATGTCCTTATTCCTTGCAGAACGTACACTGGTTCTTTGCTAACTGGTGGTAGCCCATTGACTTTGACCTATTCCTATTATCACCTCTCGGATATGGACTTCTTCCTCTCGTCGACAAGGCCTGTCCTGAAGTGCTAGTGCGGGAAGTCTCTTTATCCTTCCTCCTCAAGTTGTAGTTCGTCAATGTGTTAGTCACTTTAATGTAGGTGATAGAAGATCTCCTGTTCAGCAAAGTGAGCATGAAGGTATCATACTCCTCGTCCGTTATCTTTTCATCCACATTCGCCAAGTCCGACAATAACTTTGTATAGTTGTTCACATGAGCCACTAGTGAGGTTTCCATGGACATCTGGAATCTGAATAATATCCACAAAAAGTACAATCGATTCTTAACACTCTTCGTAAGGTACTTGTTGTTAAGAATATCCTACATCTTCATCGCAGATATCACCCCAATCATATCGTATTTCAGCTCTTGTTCCAAACAAGACCTGATCACCCCACAAGTGTTCCTATTCATCTTGTCCCATATCGCCTCATCATATTTCGGTGGCTTCTCATAGACTATAATGGTCTCTTCCAAATTTTAAGCATTGAGAGCGTCTTGTACTTCGCTCATCCACAAACCAAAATTAATCTTGCCGCATATTTTACCACAATAATCTTAGTGTTTTGAAATTCAACCTGAACTGTACTCGACATCGTCTTGCTGCTTCCACCAACTTCTTCTCCCATTACAAACCACTACAAATTATAAAGAAAGATTTCAAATTTTGATAGAAGTTGAGAAATTACCTAACTGAACCTTAGATAGGATTTCAACATGATCTCCTAATTATACGAGGAAAGTGAGATCTCTAACGGCAACTCCACAACGTTATCACCAACGAAGCCTAGAACTCCAAGAACCAAGATTCTATAATGAATCTTCCTCCACCCAATACCAAAACCCTAAATCTAAAATCTGGAGCTCTGATACCAATTGTTGCTCGTCATGCGGAAGCATGCTCGTCAACCAAACGAGTCTACATGCGATGAGAGAAGGGAACCAAATCAAAAACACGAGTGCAATCCACCACAGTACAATACAAATCAAACCAAACACAGAGATTTACGTCGTTTAACAATTACCTACATGTTAAAACTTACAAAATCACTCAAATATAACTCTAACCAAAGCTCTCATCTCCCTCGTAATATCTCCCTCTCAAAGTGCTCAAAATTCTCTCCTTTCTCTGATAAAGAAACCCTAAAAAACATGTTTGTATTTATATCAAACACCAATCCAAAACCAATTGAAAAAACTAAACCAGCCCAATTATGCGCTTCGTGGTCGATCGGAAACATTCTCGTGGTTGATGGGCCAGAAACTAGATTAAAACACTGTAATCGTGCATGTTTTCGATCGACTGGCCATAAGCGTTCGGTCGATCAGCTAGATTTTCGGTCGACCGGTCGAACTCGTTGTTATACCCTAAGGCTGCTAGGAAAGAACCCTAGGGGGGGTGAATAGGGTTTATGCTAATCTAATCCGATTTTATACCAATTAAAACTAATTAACAAATTATTCTTGCAAGATAGATATACAATGTGATATGAGCAAGAATAAACAATATAACTAAGGTGATATATCCTAGCAATGAGATATACTATATGGTATATGCAAGGATATATTTAAACTATCACAAGGGTGAAACAAACTAGTGGATAATATAAACAAGATACAATAGGCTATAAGATGAATAGTTATAAGGATGCTAATGCAAACCAAACACGCTATATGTTCACGAGGTTCGGACCTTCCGTCCTACGTTCCCGCTCCCCACTTTCGAGGAGAATCCACTACACAACCTGGTTTGGAAGCCGAAACTTCTCTACACACTCGGTTTTATAGCTAACCGAAAACTCTACACACTCGGTTATTAAGTCAACCGACAACTCTCACAAATCCTCACAAAGTACAAACACAAGCTACAGCCTCAAGTGTTGATCCTCACGTATTGACTCCCTCAAGTGGTCGGAATTATCACCTCTCACTAAGCCACCGACGCCACTCCTCTTGATATCGACTCCGTCCTCACCACACACTCCTCTCGGTGTACAAGTATATTACAAAGTGATCCTCACAATTAGGCACAAATATAAATAAATGTGTTCTTTACAATGGATAAGAACACAATGTAAGCTCACACTCTAAGTCCCACAATCCCACAATCCAAATTATCCTAAGTATGAAAATACAATAAGCTCAATGGTTGTGTGTGTAAACAAAGAGTAAATAAAATCAACTAAACTCAATATAAACACTAGCTTAAAAAAATGGTAATTAAACAATATAAATGTAAAGCTAGATTGATTTTAGGGAAACTTCTCTACAGATAACAAGAGAGAGGGAGAAGAGTGAATGCTCAAACACTAAGGATGATCTTCACTTGCTCTTGTGAAACTCTCTTCACAAACAAAATTCTTAAACACTCTTTTAAACAAACTAAAACAAACTTTAAACCCTTGTTAAACTTGTTTAAAACAATCCATTAGTTTTCTATGAAGGATGAGAGCAAGGGGGTATATATAGACACCCAAAACCTCAGCCAAAACCTAACTAAAAAGACAAAAAAGCCCCCAGAAAACACTGCTGGAAACTAGCCGTTACTGTGCAACGGCTCTTTCATAAGTCGACTCATGAGTCGACTTATGAGTTGACTAATGAGTCAGCTTATATGAGTCAACTCAGCAGAAGAAAAAGCACAACTCCGCTGTACTTCGTGAGTCGACTTATGAGTCGACTCATGAGTCGACTAAACATGCACAGACCTAAAGTGCACAGAAGAACTCAACTTTAAACTGGATTTAAAAATATCAAATAAATTTCAAAAAATATAAAACTTTGGAAAATGATTGTAAACGTGATAATAAACATGTTACAAAAATTGGTTTTTAAAAAAGACTTCCCAAATGTAAAATATCATTATTTTTCAAAATAGTCCGAAAACATGAAAACTAAACATACATGCTTTTGACATTTGACTGAAACAAACTTTTGAAAGTCTATAAAATGATTTTATAGACTTAAAGAAAGATGTAAATTATTGTTATGAAGTCTGTAAACTAGAAACATAATATTTTCACAAATATGCATATTCTACGCAATATTTTCTAAAACACAATAATAAATATGAAATATGTGATTTCATATTTATGAACATGAAAACTCAAACTATGTATGTATAT
>BQKN01000491.1:321360-332095 GCA_022839385.1 Asparagus kiusianus | reverse complement strand
GGGCCAGTCGGTTCGCCGATTTGGTGGCCGATGAGCGTGCGGGCCACTTGATGGTGGCCGGTGAGCACGCGGGACACTTGGAGCTGGCTGATGAGTGCACGGGCCCTTTGGAGGTGGCCGATGAGCACACAGGCCATTCGGTTTACCGTTTCGCTTCATGTGTTCGTTGACGTCGGATAATCCCCTTAGACTTAGATAATGGCGTTCATCATCTTCTCTCTATCTCGAGCTGTGTGTGGATACCTATAGGCATTTTTAGACGCCTACAGATATGATCGTTAAAGCATAATTCCATTCATCCTCCAATACGTTGTTTGTCTATAATAAATAAGAAAACATAAATACTAGACAAACAACATTAGTGGTAAATTGTTTGTTAAACATCATCAAAACAAAGAGGCCAACACTCGTTCGGTCGACTGACCAGAATAAGGGTTCAGACCTTGTAATCCTATAATCTGTCGGTCGACCAGGCCTCTGCCGTTGGTTGACCAACCCATAGCTACACCTGTGCACTTCAAATTTCCAGTTCTTCTTCGCCATTTATTCACAATAGTCCTCATCGTCCAAGTGGGCCCTAAGCATGTGATACAAACTTAAAAGAAGATCTAACAAAACATGGCCCTATGCAATAAAATTTGATTTATTTATTTATTTGGAGACATTAGAATAAATAAAATGGAGCTTAAATCAAAAAATGTTAGGGAAAAAACAATTGAAATTGACGGCATATTAGGGCTTGTTGCACATCAGGTGCAACACTCGCTCTATAAAAAGAATCAACGAGTAAATATCAGCATCCCAACAATTTTATGCAATTATCGAAAATATTGAAACATTTCTACTAAGAGGGTGTTTGGTTCAATTTCTATAAATTATACGAAAAGGAAAACACCCAAAATATAGATTTCCTTGTATTTCTTAAAAAAACTATAGGAAAAGTTTTGAGAAGTCAAAAGTACCAAATTTCTTGTTTTTTGTACTTTGCTTATTTGTTCAAAATAAGAAAATGGGCCTATTATTTTATAGAAATAGCAAGTTTTTCTTTTCTTTTGTTTTGTTACATATTCCAAATTTATAGAAAAGTATTGTAGACGGTGAAAATTACCGCGGCGGATTAAGTGAACGAATTCGCCCACAGAACAGGACCACCCCCTCTTAGGCCACTAAGCGGATTCGCTGGCACGCGACTACCCCACGTTGGCCGCATACTCCAAATCGCATGAATCCGCCCGCAAGGGAGATACTCAAATCCGCCTTCGTGTGCCGAAGCCACTTGCAGGGAGCCACGTCTGCCTACGTAAGCCGAAAGCCAGGTTTCCAGGGACAAGCCTTCTCTGCCTCCCACGATGCAAGGTAAGGAGGCACAGTGCCCCAAGTTCGTCAGACGGCAGTCCGTAATTCAAGCGAACGAGACGGGCGCCGAACCGGCCTGTAGACTCATAAATGCAGGTCGCCTCACCCGTCAGAATGGGAGGCCGAAGCCATGACGCGCCGAAAGCAATCCAGAGCTTGCTCAGGCACGCAACGTCCATTCTCCCGCCCCTATTCAGACATAGGGTGAAGGGAGGAAGGGTACAGCACCTCAGGACCGCCGGATGGTCACTCGGTACCTCGCCGCACAAGTGAACGGACGGTTGCCAGAGCCGTCTGCGTCCACATAAATGCAGCGTACCGCGCTCCAAGCGAAAGGTTAGAGCCACCAGCGTTCGACGAGCTGTCCAGGTCCACTCAAGTGTCTGGCAGTCGCCGTCACGAGTGCGAGGAAGGACTTTCCCGCTCCTACACGACGTGACACGACATGTAACCCCAAAAGACAACCGTTTGTTGTACAGGGGACAATAGGATGTCCTTGAACAGTGTATGGTCACATCCCATGGTTCAAGGGACAGCCAAAACGGTCCCCCTCCCACTTAAAAAAGGCTCATTGCAGCAGCAAAAAAAAAAAGAAGGAGAAAGGAGATCGATCAATCAGAAGATCGAACAATCGTAGAGAATCGAAAAATCTCCAAGCTCCGAGCTCTGATCGCCGGCGAACTAGAGGATTCGAACTCTTTCACCCAGAGCTTCTACTGAGTACCGAAGCTCTCCAACAACCTCGGTCGAACCGTCCAAGGGAAGCAGACCCGGCGCGAGCACCGGGCGAAGCATCCTGTAGCTACCATAAAGTCCCCACAAATATAAACAAAGAGGGCATTCCCTCTGCTTCTGTTGTAATTCAGATTGATTTAGTTTGTAATAAGCTTTCTTATAAATACAAACGAAATCCCTCCCCTTTCCCGGGAAAATCAGAAATTTACACGTACAGAAGATGGCGACCACAGTGGGAGAAGCTGTTTCTTCAAACGAAATGGTGGTAGCTCAGTTCGACGAGGTTGTTGTTGGGACGACAGTGGAGTCCCTAGAAATCGAGTTCGATCAGGCCAAGTACGAAGAGTACTTGTCTTCCTCCTCTTCCGGTGGCGAAGCGTCCCGCAAGCGCCACAGAGCCCTGCACGGGAGCCGACCTCAGACGGCCAAAGCTCCCGCATCAGAAAGCTCTACCGGAGTCCCGATAGGGAAGTCCACCCCAAACGCTCTCGAGGCCAAGTCCCATATCGAGAACAGGGGGGAAGGGTCTACTAAATGGGTCGCCAAACGACCTTCAGTAGCACCTGTCCCGAAAGAGACACCAGTTCGTTCCGGCACAAGCCACCCCGCCGCTGCTCACGCAAGTTCCCCCTCCGCTGGGAGAACTAACCAACAGCAACGACGGAAGCTTGTCGGGCAGAAAGCCCAAACCTCCGCTTCACACAATGGCCTGGACCACCATACAGGCCCGAGAAGCGAGAGACAAGGAGGCGACTCGCCCAACATCACGAGGCCCTCCAAATCAGGGGCGCTAACCGAGAAGGAGGGGACCACCCGCTCAGGTGGACTTCGCTTTTCAGGTCATATCCCTGACACGAACAAACCACCCCAAGTGAGTAGGCCTATCCAAAAAGGCGAATCCTCGAAGGCTGGCGAGCCTCGCCATGAGATCTTGGCGGATAAGCGCAAAGGCAAGGAGATAGGCGACGCGTCGCGAGCCAACTCGTTTAAACAAAGGGCTGAGACTCGCCTACGCGCTAGAGTTCGCCCAAGCGCGAAAGCTCGCCCGTCAAGGCGAAACCGCCTAACTCCAACGCCGCGACATTCCACCCATTGTGCACCAGAGAGCACATCCAGAGATCCTTCGTGTGCTCACCCAGGTGATCCTTCCGATGCTGGGGGTTGTCACCAACCACCCACGGAAGATCTACGATAATATTTAATTCGCAAGCGCACCATACACGAGGTGAACCCTCAGTGCCACTGCGAAAGGCTCATTCACACAGTGCTCGCCGACTGCCAATGCGTAGGAACGGCGAAACCTTCCGTGTTTAAGAGAATTTCTCGACAACCCTCTCGACAGAGGACCTCTCGTCGGAGGCGTCGTCACCAAAAGAGATGCGCTACTGACGACCCAGAGCTCTCGTCCGTCACAATCAACATGACGGACAAGGGCAAGACGGCATTTTCCGATTCCCCAGATTCAGAGTCCATTTTGGGACTCGATCCTTGGTTCGCCCAACACCAGCAAGAGGGCATATACCAGCGTACCCGTAGTCGTAGAAGGATGAGGAGCGGGATTGACTACTCCGCCGTAGCACCTCCCTCCTACCGCGAGGACGAGGTTCACTCGGCAGCGGCCACGTCTCAAACTTCGCACTCAAGTCAGGACGCGAGGGCGCGGGTGCACATGACTGACCTTACCCATGACCAGACGGTCGCTCAAAAGCTCGAAGAGCAACAGGCGACCATCGACTCTCTGCGGGAGATGATGGAACAGCTTCTGAACAAGAAGAAGAAGAAGAAAAGAATCCAACGCCCCTTACCTCGGCAAACGGGGGATAGAGAATGGGTACCTCCTCACCGTCCGGCGATGGAAACGGAAGATGACGATAATCGACAATCCGATTATTCTTCCAAGACGTCGCTAGGGACGTCGCACACCGGGGATGGCTCCCGTGACAAGAGGTTCGATGAGTTCTAGGACCAGCTCAACGCGCTGAAGCTTCAGCAAAACATGAACAAGCTGGGGGTGGTCCGCCCCTACCCTATTGAATGGGATACGGTCCCGTACCCAGCAAAGTTCAAGCCGATCAGCTTGGTGCAGTTTGACGGCAAGGGCTCGCCCTCGCAACACATCTATTACTTCATGGCGCAAACCGGATTCCTTACGGGGAACGACGCCATTCTCACGAGACTCTTCATAGGCACCCTCAAGGGGTTGGCCTTTGAATGGTTCCGCAAGCTGGAACCCGGCACCATCAAAGCATGGGCCGACGTCGAAAAGCTCTTTTTAGCCCGCTTCTTCGACGACGACACCGAAGTATCAATGGCCACTCTCCTCGCAGAAAAACAACAAAAGTCGGAGTCGGTCAATGACTTCGTGAAGAGATTCCGGAACCGATCGGTCCACTGTCGGGATCAAGTTTCCGAGGCGACATTGATTGAGATGTGTCGCAACAACCTGTCGATCCACATCCTATCCAAAATAGGCGCGGTGGAGACCCGGACATGGAAAGAACTTGTTCGTCAAGGCGAACAAGTAGAAAACATGATCAAGAGGCTCGAGGCCGAAGAACCTCAGCCCAAGAAAGGAGCTGCAGAACCAACTGCACCAAAGAATCCCCCTCGAACAAGGGGAAAGGAGATCATGGCAGTCGACTCTGCCCCAGCACCAAAGACTGCCCCGAGGCCGAAGCCTAGGCAATTTGAGCAACGCCCCCCGCGGTAGTATGACTTCAAAGAGGACCAGGTGGTAGCGACGCTCGATACTCTACTCAAGAGTGGTCGAATCAAGCTGCCTGAGGCCACGAAGCCTGAAGAGGCGGACAAAACTGGTGACCCAACCTACTGCGCTTATCACCGGTTCCTTGGTCACCACACGACCAAATGCTACGTCCTCAAAGACAAGCTCCAGGCTCTCTACGACGCGGGGGTCTTGAAGAAGGAGAAGGTCCAGAAGCAGGTGACCACCAACATGATCACCCTTAGCTTCGGGACAAACCTCCCAGAGGTCCAAGCTCCAGTGGGGGTAGTTCCTATCCCCAAAGCGATTCTGAAGATCACCAACGACGATCCTCACAACCAGCGAGAGAAGGGCTTGGTTCCACAGACTCTACCCTCAGGGCAGATAATGTGGGTTCACCCAGACCTCCTCAACGATGAACAGTGGACTACAAAGTCTCCAAAGGAGCCCAAGAGAAAACACTGTAACGTCATCTATGCAACCCCAGACACAGATGACATAGTAGTAGCCTCCCTGACCGATTCCGAGGAGGACGCCAACGTCTTCGCCACGAGGGCGGGAAAGGATTTCGCCAAAGAATATCCCGCGAGGGTAGAGAACGCGGTAAGACCTCCCGCGAGGCCAACCGCCACAACCTCTCCCAATCCAGATGCACCCAGCTCAAGCCGCCAACCTTTCCGGTTCAATGTGCTCGCACAGTTGAAAAGCATCCCGGCGCGAATCACCATGTACGACCTCCTCCGGTTGTCCAGGTCCACTCGCGAAGCCCTACAGGAGGCGTTGGCAGATGCAGAGGCTTTCTCGACCCATTTCTTAAAAGAGACGGAGGCGGAACAAGAATGTGCAAATTGTTGCCAGGTCTCGGATAGACGGGTCCCGTGCATCACCTTCACTCCTGAAGATATGCTCATCAAGAGTACGACTCACGATCGACCACTGTACTTCACGGGTTATGTCGGATCGGCGAGAGTGGATCGGATCCAAGTCGACCCGGGCTCCGCACTGAGCATCGTGCCTCTAAAATTGATCAAGCATTTGGGGATACCGCCGAAGCGTCTGTCCTCAACCACCACAACCATCTTTGGCTTTAACGCCACAGGGACGCGGCCGCTGGGCAAAATCCGTCTGAAATGCCGCATAGGCGACATGAAGACAGAGGTGACCTGCTATGTCATCGATGCCGAGCCTTCCTACAACATGCTCCTAGGACGCCCGTGGATCCATGGCAATCGAATAGTCCCATCCACTCTGCACCAATGTTTGAAGTACGTGGACGACTACGAGCGCGTGAAGACGGTGGTGGCCGACAGACAACCCTTCAAAGGCGTCGAAAACTATTTCACCGACTCTCTGCTGTATCAAGACCCCGTCGAACCGCCGATTGAGGAGCCGGAAAGCGGCAACGAAGCGGACAGCGAGCCTGAGTACGGCGACAATCTAATCTTAAACGATTTCGAGTCAATTGTAATTGGTTACGAGAGTCATCATGTAACCAACGCTGTTCAAGCGGGAAAGATTGTCGTCAATGAAAAATCCAACTTTGCTTATGTGTCGTCTTGTTCTACGTCTGAGGACGATGAACCCAACGGCCTATGGTCGGAACTCTACCGAGATCCTTCCCTGCACATGCCGGTCTGCTCGTCGTACGCCGTGAGGGGACCGCTGGTTGATTCGTCGCAAGCCGTATTTGTTGTGCCAGCCCGAAATAAATATCGAAAAGACATTATTTTTGGCCGGATCGATCAGCCCTTGCGCACGCTCTGGGACGAGTCCGAAGACGAAGACCCAGCACCCCAGTTTTCGCAATACAGTCGAATTGCGAGACGCATGATGAGCGACATGGGGTACGACCTCACTCGTCTAGAAGGCCTCAATTACGGCCGAGGACGCAAGACGGTCATCCGACCTGCTTACGTACCTAAGGGGAAACCCTCGAATTATTTTAACCGGACTAGGAGAGGCTTAGGCTACTCCTCCTCCTCGTCCGACTTATGCTTCCACGTCAACGAAGATTCCGACTATGCATGTTCAGGAGATCAGTCGTCAGAAACCTCGGCGTGGGACTCAGATGTCAGCGTGAGGGACCTATTCGATGGCCTCACGATCAACATGGCTACAATGGACCCTGCCGAGATGGCGACAGATGAACAACTCCCGCTCTATGACGAGACATGGGATCGCCATGTTAACGCCCAGTGGAGTAGCCGCTTCGAGCAACGAGAACCGCCCACTGAGGACGAAATCCTCCAAGTGAACATGGGCACTGACGAAAGTCCCAAGCCCATATTCATCAGTGGTAGCCTGCCTCCTCAAGAAAAGGAGGATCTCATCACCCTCATACGGGAATACATCGACGTCTTCGCATGGAATTACGAGGACATGCCTGGTTTGGATCCGCGGGTCGCCACACATCGCCTCAACATCAGCCCAGACGCCAAGCCAGTCAAGCAGCAGCAAAGGCGGTTTCGCCCCCAGATCATGGAGGCGATCGAGGCTGAAGTAAAGAAGCTCATCGAATCCGGCTTCATCAGAGAGGAACAACACCCCGACTGGGTGGCTAACATTGTTCCAGTGCTGAAGAAAAACGGTAAGATCCGCATCTGCATCGATTTCAGAGACCTCAACTCTGCGTGCCCAAAGGACGAATTTCCCCTACCCATCACGGATGTCATCATTGACAACACGTGCGGATTCGAGAGGATGTCCTTCATGGACGGTTTCTCGGGGTACAATCAAATCAAAATGCACCCCGAGGACGAAAAACACACCTCATTCAGAACTCCCATGGGGGTGTACTGCTACACGGTCATGCCCTTTGGACTCAAGAATGCCGGCGCAACCTATCAACGCGCCATGAGCACGATCTTTCGAGAGCATCTGCGAAAGACAGTGGAATGCTATGTGGACGATCTCGTCGTGAAAAGTCGCCACCACGGCGACCACCTTCAAGATTTGAGGACGATGTTCGAGCTCATGAGGGCTCACCAGCTCAAGATGAACCCCACGAAATCATTCTTAGGGATGACTAGTGGTAAGTTCCTCGGTTTCGTCGTCACGACGAAAGGGATCCAAATTGATCCAGACAAGGTGCGAGCCATCCAAGAGCTCCAACCACCCCGGAACCTCAAAGAATTGAAGGGTCTCCAGGGACGATTGGCCTATATCCGAAGATTTATCTCAAATCTTTCAGGCAAGTGTCAACCGTTCTCTAAGCTCATGAATAAGGGCACCTCCTTCGTGTGGGACGAGCCTTGCCAGCAGGCCTTTGAGGACATCAAGGCTTACCTTTCAAATCCGCCGGTCCTCGCTGCGCCGATTTTAGGGAAACCGTTTCTCATCTATATTCGGGCCATGGAGCACTCTCTGGGTGCTCTCTTGGCACAAAACGACGACTCCGGCCACGAGCAAGGCATCTACTACCTCAGTAGGACCCTGCAAGGCGCCAAACAACGGTACCCAATGGTCGAAAAAGAATGTTTGGCCTTGGTGTTCGCCATCCAAAAGATGCGACACTACCTGGTTGGCCAGACAATCCACGTCATCTCACGAATGAATCCCATTCGAGTCTTTATGACGCAACCTGCGGCATTAAATTAGCGTTTAGCTAGATGGGCACTTCTGCTCTCCCAGTACGACATTCACTTCATGCCACAGAAGTCAGTCAAAGGACAAGCCATATGCGATCTCATGGCCAGTCACCCACTGGCATCAAAAACCGACTTATTTGAAGACTTGCCAGACGAACCACTTGAAGTCAACATAACTTCGTTGCCAGATGTGTGGCAGATGTTCTTCGACGGCGCGTCTCGCGCAGCCCTGGATGGCTCTATTATTGCTGGAGTGGGGGTAGTCATCACTTCTCCGCACAACCACGTACTGCCCCGGGCCTTCTCTTTGACAGAGCCATGTACCAACAACGTGGCCGAGTATAATGCATTACTCATCGGACTCGAGTTGGCCAAAGAGCTAGGTATAAAGCATCTCCAAGCTTACGGCGATTCCCAGCTCATCGTCAAACAGATGACAGGCGAATATGAGGTTAGAAACGAAGACCTGATCCCACTCCACGAGGCGGCCACCCGGCTAGTGGAATCATTTGAGAGTTTCCACATTGAGCATGTGCTACGTTCCAAGAACACACATGCGGACGCCTTGGCTTCTTTGGCGGCCAACTTGGCTCAACCATTCGGAACGATCCAATCGGTCACAGTGGCGAGCAAGAAGCTCTTTCGGCTGAAAGACGCTCCGGAAGTAAACGCCACCCATCAAGTCTCAGATCAGCCCAGTGCTGAGGACTGGCGCCTCCCGATCATCGATTACGTCCTTTACGGCGTATTGCCCGAGGATGCAAAGGAGCGAGAGTCAGTCCGGAGACGTGCTACGAGATTCTACTACGACTCGACCACCAAGACGTTGTATCGAAGGTCATACGACGGTTTGTTGCTTCGATGTCTCTCGAAAGCAGAAGCACAGGAGGCTCTACGCGAGGCCCACGACGGCATCGGCGGAGCTCACCAGCCCGGACCCAAACTTTGGGATCGCCTACGAAGGACTGGTTACTTCTGGCCTGGGATGGTTCAAGACGCCGTCGCCTACGCAAAGCGCTGCCACGAATGCCAGATTCACGCCAACTACATGCACCAGCCACCTGAAGACCTACACCCAACAAAGGCTTCGTGGCCTTTCGAGGCATGGGGGATGGACATAGTTGGACCAATATCCCCGCCATCGGCGAGAGGTCATCACTTCATTCTCGCGATCACCGACTACTTCTCTAAATAGGCCGAAGCGGTCCCCTTGAGAGAAGTCAAGACCAACGACGTGATTAAGTTCATCAAACACCACGTCATTTACCGGTATGGCGTGCCACGACGTATCATTCATGACAATGGTACCCAGTTTGTCAGTCATGCATTCACCAGATTCTGCGACAAGTTCCGAATGCAGAACCTCTCTTCCACGGCCTACAACCCATCAGCAAATGGCTTGGCCGAAGCCTTCAACAAAACGATCATCAAGATTTTGACCAAGTTGACCTCAACCAGCAAACGCGACTGGAACGAGAAGCTTGGCGAAAGCTTGTGGGCGTATCGCACAACGGTTCGCACACCGACTGGCCACACGCCTTATTCTTTGGTATACGGCTGCGAGGCCGTATTGCCATTAGAGATTCATATACCTTCCCTCCGCGTCGCCCTGGCAACGGGAATGACGGTGGAGGACAACCACCGACAACGACTCGCCGAGCTCGAGGCGTTGGACGACAAATGGTTAGAAGCTCAACAGCACATTGAGTTCTACAAAGCGCGGATGGCTAAGGCTTTCGACAAGAAAGTCAAGCGCCGAGCCCTCAAGGAAGGAGAGCTGGTGTTAGCTATTCGCCGACCAATGATTCTCACCTCCAAGAAGAAAGGTAAATTCCAGTCCAAATGGGAAGGGCCATTCGTAATAGAAACAGTCTATTCGAGTGGCGCCTATCGCCTCGTCAAGCCAAACGGCGACAAGATCATGATGCCTATCAACGGCAAATACTTGAAGAAGTACTACCCTTAGTTCTTCTTCACCAACTCCCACGAGTACATGAGTATAAACTGGTTCTCAAACCCTCCAACTGGTATATGAGGTTAAACTGTCCCTACTCTACCCGCTCTGGCGAAAGCCTCTGGCGGAACCCAATTCGCCTATCTTATCCAATGAGATGGCGGATCCACTAAAGTCGTTCATACCACGACAAAACCCAATTCGCCTATCTTATCCAATGAGATGGCGGATCCACTAAAGTCGTTCATACCACGACAAACCCATTCATTTCGCCTATCCTCTCCAACGAGATGGCGAATCCCCAAAGTCGTTCCAATCACGACATTCCCTGTCATGTTAACATTAAACCTCTGACAAAATCAACTCTCCAATCCTCTT
>BQKN01000491.1:302321-321350 GCA_022839385.1 Asparagus kiusianus | reverse complement strand
TCTGACAAAATCAACTCTCCAATCCTCTTCCAAAGGATGGTGGGTCCTCAAAGTCGTTCCAATCACGACATTCCCTGTCACGTTAACATTAAACCTCTGACACGATCTACTTACCAATCCCCTCCATAAGAGTGGTAAGTTCCCCACAGTCACTCCCATCGTGACAAAACCCCCATCAGGTTAATGATCACCTCTGATGGTTGGCGCCGTTATTCCAGCGAATAACATAGTCTAAGTAATAGCCTACCACGCGACGTGTTATTACTTCTGTCAAATAGTCACACTCCTACGTCCCTAAACTATTTGGCCTATTCCAGCTATCCTAACATTCCCTTAGGGTAACTGATGGGTAGCGGCCTACCACGTGAGGGCCTCTACAACGATCAAACGTCATATTCATACATCCCTGACGATTCGATTGTTATCTGTCGCCGCCTATTCAGACGACGACGACTGTCAAGAGCAGTTCGGCAGACGACAACTCTGCCAATTCCTCAAGCGACAGCTTGCCGAATGGCAAGTTGAAGTTGAGTCCTTCAGTCGGCCGTAGGAAGCGAACGATTGTTCTCCACTGCCAGCCGAGGGTTGCTCTCTCGATCCCACTGGAGCTACAACGCGGAAATCGGAATCAACCCGATCCCACGCTGTGAGCAACCGAGAGCAGAACAAGAGTCCGAAATGACTAAGTTCAGAACAGAATAGTCAGAAGCTCACCAAGTTCAACTCAAATACCAGAACAACACAAACAAAAAGAAAAGGAAACTATGCATACGAAACAACAATAAGCAAAGGCTTAAGGCCATTACGGGCCTAAGTTTACAAGCATAAGTTTTTCAAGTTGTGGTGCTTGGATCACCAACTGAGTTGACAAAACAACAAAAAAAAAGAGGGGGGGAAGACCTAAACGGCGCAAGCATTACAGGAATTTCAGAAGGCTGAAGGAGCCGATCTTGGCTTTGAGCGCAGCCCGCTCCGCCGCACGACGGGTCCTCGCCTTCTCCTTCCGCTCCTGCTGCCGCCTGGCCAGGGCCGCCTTGCTATCCTCCTCCTCCTAGCGGAGAAGCTGCAGCGCCCTTTCCGCCTCCCGCGCGGCCTCGCCGAGCCTCCCCAACTCACGTGAACGCTCCTGCAGCTTCGCTTCGCCACGAAGAGTGCCGGCGTCCTCGTGGAAAGCCCGGTCCAAGTAAGAGTCCATCCGGTCCGTTACCGTTTGGTGCCGCTTTCTCAGGCGTCTGAGCTCAGCCTCCTTCGCCTGGATACGCTTCGCCCGCTCGTTGCGCCCTAGCAGGAAGTGCAGTGGGGGAGGCGATGACTCATTGGAAAGATCTTCATGAGCCAGTTCCTCGAGGCGGTACATCCACCCCTCCACGAGCTCAAGCTCTCGCTCACATCGCTGTGTAAGCGAGTCATCGCCCGCACGGCGGACCGCCTCCAGACGCCTCTCTACAAGGGGGAGCGAATCGTAGTATCGCTCACCGCCCATGCTGACAGAGAGGGCGCACCCGTGCACCAGATCCACTAACTCTTTGAGCGGCACGAAAGCGGGGTGAGCCGCAGGGTCCGGAATAGGGTATTCCTGGACCGGGCTCACCGGGGCAGCAGATGGAGCGCCAACGTTCACGACGGTGGCGGAGGAGCCGACACCTTCGGCATCACTATGATCGGAAGAGGAGGCCATGAAGGAGAGAGGTTTTCTTTTCTTTTCTAGCAAATTTCGCTCGAAGCAGTCAGAACTCTGCTAGAGGAGGGCGGGTGCGGAAATATATTCAAAAAAATCCAATGGCTGAGATTCATCGCCCCAAGTCATCAAGTAGCCCGAGCGCCCTGCGACGCTTCGAACTCAACGCCAATAAAGGCTACTCTCGAGACACCAAACCGACCGATCGGATTGAGCGAGAGGCGGAACGTTCAGTCGCTTCACCAATAAATGAGCATTAATGCGCCTGAAGAGTCTTGGTTGGCAAGCACTTGGGTCCACCGACCGACACGTGGCTCGAGTTTCGCCTTCAGATTGGATCTTCGACGGATTAGACGAACTCGCCACCATCCGAATTTCGCCTGTAGTACGAACTCGCCAACATTGGAGGTTCGCCTATGATTCAGATTCGCCAGCAGTCGAAATTTACCTCACAGCGAACTCGCCGACGGTTTGGTGCGTCGTTCCCAACGAATTCGCCATCCTTGGGGATGAGCCATACTCAAACAGAGTCTACGCCCAAGGGAGGCAACCTGAGATCACTGATGGCCATGCCAGGGAAATATTAAAGAGGTTATATCCAAAAGGAACACGATGGGGAAGAACACAAACTGCATCAAATGCTTCTAGACAGTACATTTGAACAAAGTTATGTTTTTGCAAATCGCGAAAGTCATAATATTACGTTCAAAGAAGCGAAACATGCACCCAGTGTTTAAGATAATACATCTAAACAAAGTCATGACTTCACGAGTCATGGCATAGTTTCAAAAGCAAGACAAATAAACAGAGTGTCTTAAGCATGAATACATAATGGAAATTTCAATCAAACACACTGAAAGTGGAGATCTCCTCTTTGGCCAATGCCACCTTCCTTGCAAAGTCCTCACGAGCCTTGTCCTCGGCCGCCTTCCTGATGCGATCCTCCAAGCTCGATCTGGCGGCGGCATCCTTCTCACGCAAGGCTTGAAGACGTTGAGTTTCCTCCTCAGCTTTCTTGCTGACCTTGACAACATCGGATTGGAGCTCCTTCCAATTCGTCTCCGCCTGCCTCAATTCGGCTCTTAGGCGAGCCATGGTGCGATTGAGGTCGATAACTTGATCCCCCAACTGTTGTTGTTGGCTCGCCCAGAAATTGGTGATGGATTCCGAGTCAGCAATTTCTTTGGAGCGGACCTCCTGTTCCTGGGCCTCCAGATGTCGGAGATGAGCCAAACAAGACTCCACGTCCGGGCCCTCCCACAGCAATGCCTCTAGCCCTGTCATACGCGACTCCAGAAGACGAAGTTCTCGCATACAACGGGTGAAAAGCCGATTTTCGCCCGATCGTCGAATGTCTACCGCATGGTCCAGGAGAGATTGCTTGAAACTGGCAAAACTACCCAAGCCGAGATCGACAAGAGAAATTACCTGTCTCACAGCGTTCTCGAACTCCTTGACGCGGGCCTGCCAAGACAAGGAGCCAGGGGGAGTAGGTTTTTGACCAGGGGCGAGCGCCGCAATTGGGGGAACCTCGAGACAAGGTTCCATTCCTGGTTGCGGAGCGGAACCTTGGGTAGGAGGAGCCTCCGGGCTCTCGGGCTCATCATCGGATATCAAGATAGGTTCCGCCTCATGCTCCTCAGGAAGCGGTGCATCATCGTGGGCTGAGAAGCACAGTGAGGGCATGGAGGGGGGATCTAAGCAAGAGATACCTATCCATGTCTAAACAGGGTTTGAACTGGGAACGTACCTTCTGCAGCGGCCGTCCTGACCGCACCCGAGGGAGACGCCTCCTTCCTCCTCTTGGAAGTAACCCTCTTCGTCTTCGGTGCCATCTGGGAGACACAAGGTAATCAGGATCTCTTCTGAGAGGAACGATGAGAAAGCCTTGGCTTTTCTTGACGAAGGGAAAAGGTACTAAAATACCCCGACCCTAGACGGTTATATGCAGTTCGATTGGACCCTTCAGTCCCGAACAGTTGAGGGAGAAGCTGAATATCCCGCATCCTATATGAATGATTGAGATTCGGCAGTTTCGGAGCATGATCTCTAATCAACGGCCCAGATCGGGCGTGGAGGACGAAGAGACCCATCGCACTGCTGTAATTAAGGCAAGACGGCGCACCCACGCCTCCGTAACTGACATACACGTGGGCGGACACACGACCCGCTAAAAACGGAGTCCACCTGTATCTAGAATCGCCGTTAACGGAGCAACTGCGAGTTCATCAATTTGCAAGATTCGCCAGCAGGCGAAACGGGTCTGTAGCTGGAATCCGCCAAGGGAAATTTCCCTCAAACATTGACATCAATTAGTCTATACTAAATATAGTATGCACACAAGCCATAATCGCCAGAAACAAAAGGATGATTTCATTCAAGGAAAAGGAGTCCTATTACAACGAAAAAATTAAAAGGCGAATTACAAGGATTTCAACTGCCGTTCCGCCTCGCGAACTTTTTCAGCATGATGGAGTTCAAGCCTCCGTAAGACCTCTCGGCGAATCTCTTCCTCAGTGCACGAGATCAAGTCTTGAATGGCCACCTGGACTTCCTTGAGGGCTCAAGCCTTCTCCCCAACCGAGTCAGTAGTCAACTGCCGACGGGACTCAACACCCTCCAACTCCTTTGCCACCTGATCAAGGGCCTCCCCTTGAACAGCCAGAGAAGCCTGCGCGTCAGCTATGACCCGTTTCAGCCTCTCCACTTCAAAGGAAAGTCAGGAGAACCGGCTATCAACCGTCTCTT
This sequence comes from Asparagus kiusianus, assembly GCA_022839385.1. Taxonomy (NCBI): domain Eukaryota; kingdom Viridiplantae; phylum Streptophyta; class Magnoliopsida; order Asparagales; family Asparagaceae; genus Asparagus; species Asparagus kiusianus. The sequence goes on along the minus strand of BQKN01000491.1, from coordinate 316,924 downwards.
GCTCGCGAGCCACCCGCGCATCCTCGGCCTGGGCCTGCTCCAGCTCCGCTGATAACTTTAACTCCAGCGTTAGATTCTCGTTCAGGCGGCGATCCCGATCTGCCAGGGTTACTCGAACTTCGTGAGAGGCGAGATCAAAGAGATTGGAACTCTCCGCACGAAGAGTGAGCAGCTGCTGGACCGCCACCTCCACTGCGTTCAGGCGCTGAAAGTAGGGTCTCGCCGCGGTGATGCCAAGCCTCTTACGCAAGAAGGACGCGTCGTCCTCAAGGACTTCCTTGAATTCTTCGAAGGGACAATTCCCCTCCAAAACCTGCCGAGTGCAGTGGGCCAGAGTGTCTTCGAAATTGGCCACAGCTCGCACCTCCTGCTTCTTTCGCCAGCATTCCATAGGAGAGAGAGAGGCATCTTCGACAGAGGATGAAGCCACAGTCGGAGTACCGGTAGTCACGATCACAGAAGCAACGACCGGCGCTGCCGGAGCCGGAACAATCGCCGGCGCCGCCAGAATGGCAGTGGCAGAGTCGCAAGTCACCACAGGTGAGGAAGTGACCGTTAGCCCAACAGGAGTTCCCCCTTGAGCAGGAGACTCTCGCGCTGAGCGCTCACCCCTGACCGGTGTCCCCTCGGAAGTGGGGGTTCCCCCTTGTCGATTCACAGGGACCGCCACCTCCTCCTCACTCGATAGCGCCTCATGAATGGAGGCGTTGTCATCCGTCTCAGATTCGCCAGAAGGACCCTCCCAAGAGAGAGGATCCTCCTTGCCAGCACTTTCATAGGAGGGGCTAACTGCGGATACAAAGAAAATGATAACAATTAGTATCCCCTTGGCCTAAAAGGGTCAACAGCAATGAAACTCATGCTTACCTGAACCCCCTGGTTCTCTTTCATCCCCACTCCCCTCCTCTTCATCAGAAGGGATAGGGATCACTTTCTCAACTGCACGAATTTGATATGAACAGTCAGAAAATACGAATCTAACTTCGTACACGAGGACATCGTATCGAAAGATTACCTCTCGGTACAGGTGCAGGAGTCATTGAGACCCCCGCCTGTGGCTCCACACCCGATGAAGGAAGCGTATCCTTCGAAATCGCCGGAGCCACCTGCGGCGCAGCAGAAGGAGCAGGTTGAGCAATTTCCGCCCCAGAGACAGTACCTGCCCGACCAGCCGCCGCTCTGGTGGTCACCGTAGTCTCCTCGCCACGGGCCCTCTTGACCACTTCCGCTCTAGAGCTCTCTGCCGCTTCTCGCTGCCGTTTCGAGAGCAGTGAACTACTCGGAGATAGGAGAGGTGCCCCCATACGCCCAGCAATCGCACTTCGGGCTTGCTCCGGAAGCTTACTCACCCGGGTCAACTCAACGGGCTCCCTCCGCTCTCCTTGGGAATCTAAAGGAAGACTGGGAGGAGGAGCTCGTGTTTCGGGTGCTTCGGGTTCGTCTAGACCCACACCCTCACCCTCAGAATCTCCTGCAGGGCCCTCCATGAACAGCTCCCTAGCCGTTGCACGGCCCCTTTGCCTCGAAGGTCGAGGAGCTCCTCTTGGGTGACGTCTGTGCCCCGCCAGGCACGAACTCTGGAACCGGAAGTCGGTAGGATCGGCGCTGGCGCCCCGATACCACCGGCAATACGAGAACGTATGGTGCAAGTCGCGATCCTTTGAGGGTAACTCAAAGCGAGCATCGGTGCCGCCAGCGTGAGTCCAGAACCATCCGCGAGCTCCATCCACCAGCCCTCCTTCAAACCGCAGTTGGGGATTGACGTTGCCCACGTACAATTGGTCATACCCAAACTGGTGGGCGAACCTGCAGGGGATGTACGGCTCAAGATAGCACGACGAGCCCGTTCTCAGAACATGATACCCTGGCCGGATGTTTACCAACCAGCGAAAGGCGCCGCGAGGGAGGGTTGTGTAGTGGTCCGCCGTCGGCGCATCCCTGAGAGATTCTCCATATCTGCCCCCGCTGAAATAGGGGAAGGAACGGCGAAAGTTGTAATTCCCAAAGTGGGAGAGCATCTTCCTTGCATCAGGGATGTCCTTGCACTTCCAAGAGCACTTCTCCAAGCGCCGGACGAACGGGACAAACTTGTCGCCTTGGAGGGCCGACGGAGCACTCATCAAGCACTCACAGTGGTATACGAACCACGCCATCAGATAGGTATACGGCAGCCCCACCCTGGGGTTGGGAGTCCTGATAACCTCTCCTTCTCCCTCATCAACAGTCGACACGCGGCAGAACTGAGCCGTCAGGGTGCGGAGCCCCCGATGGATGCACGCTATCGTCGCCGATACCAGGGAATAAGACTTCCCGTGAGCTAAGCAAACCGCCGGGTACACGACCTCGACGGGAAGAGCCTCGAAGGAGTGAGTGGGGATTACGCACCTCTTTAACCATAACATGAGGTACCCCGCAAGCAGCGCCTTCCCAGAGATTGGTGACTCCTCCTGATGGTGGAACGAGTGAAGGACCGTACCAGATTTAAATCCGCCCTCGTCACGATCGAGAGTCACGGTGCCCCCTTCTGCGGCTATCCTCACCTCCACTTCGGACTGGTCGCATGCGCCTAATGGGAGGGCAGGCTGCCCCTTGACGTCGTTCCCCGAGAACAGATAATCAGCCCAGTTCTTGTGGCTGATCCCCTTCTTCTTCCCTTTATGATCTGCTGCCCCCAAGGTGCTGAGGCAGATGTGGTAGTGGCAGAGTAGCTCCCACAAAGTCTCGACCGCCGAGGGCGAATGGCTTAACAGCTGATCGATCTCAGCTTGATCGGGGACGTACTCCTCGTAAGGAAAGTCTCCCAGGGGCAGACCCGACACGTCATGCATCTCATGAGAGGTGATGCCAAGCTCACCGTTGGGGGTGAAGAATGTGCCGCTTTCCGCACAATACAGCTCCAGAATACTGTGGAACTGAGAAGCGTTGATCCGCAAGCCGTGCCGCGTGGCTTCGATGGCCGCGTACAACTCCGTGTTCTTGAGATCGGCGTTCTCAGCCAGAAAACGGTCAGTGATCTTGGACCACCAAGTGTCGCTGCCGGGTGCAGAATAGACCCACCCCGGAGCTCTGAAATCCTTTGGTGGAAAACTCCCTCCGACTCGAAAGAAACGATGACGAAAGGTCTCCGCCGCCGATATCGACTCCCCCACGGGCAGTTCAGCGGACATTAAGCCAGGACGCAGACCCGTCACGCGCTTACATGAGCCATCCACTCCATATCCAGCGGTAGAGCCCGTGAAAACGCCACAGGTGACCCCGTCTTGAGTGGGGGTCACCTCCCAGTTCATCGTCCGAGGAACCGCGAGGGATCACAGCTCAACGATCGAGAACCCCCTCGACATACTGGGGAGGTAGTAGTGAGTCCCTTCTACCGTGTGGAACCACATGCTCTCCTTGAGCAACAAGGCAGAGGGGTCGGTCGTGGCGTCGCCGAACAAAAATTGAGGTTTCGGCAGCTCTGCCCTGGCATCATCCGTCAATGCCGCGTCGGTCGTCAACTCGCGTAGCGTCAGGTGGTGACCATCCGTGACCCTCTTTATCAAGCTGTCCGGCTTGTCGGCGGCGAAAACGGGTAATGGAGCCAAGGAGGGAAATCTAGGGGGTGCCATGTAGTTCGTACCACCGGCGTGGCCAATGGCCACACCCTCTGGGAAGGCCTCATCGGAAAAAGTCGCTGTAAGAAAGGAAAATCGATTAAGACAAAATCCGCCAAAAGGGCAAAATCGCCCATCTAACAGAGACAGACGGAATCGCCTATCAAAAAGAAAGGTCGCCTCCCTCCCCCCTAAGGGCAGATAGGGCTAACTTTGCCCCAAATTGGGGGAAACTGCCGAAAAGCGGCGGGATTCCAGGACAGTGAGCAACGCTCATCTCCCCAACTCCGACGCCTAGGACCTACACGAGGTCATCCAACAAACTTATCGACGTACCTGAGCGCGACTCCGGGGCACTGGCGGGCATGCCGGCGGAGAGACGATCGGAGTAACCTCCAGGGCCTGCACCTCTCACTTTGCGCTTCCTAGTTTTTGGAGCCATTGAAAGATGGGGCGGGAATTCTCGTCTTAGAAGTTTCTTTCAAGATTCAAGAGCACGGTGAATCCCAAAGGAGGAAAACAGCGGGTTTTAAAAAAAAGAGGAAGATTGCCCACGTGGCCACGACTGCCCTCGAACGGGAAAACGTGGCCACGATCAAATTCGACGGCCCAGATCACCCTCATCGACGGTTGCATCCAACGGTTGAATTCGAAAACCACGGCCACGATCAAGACGAGGCGCGTTGAGCAGAGTCGAGTTGTCAAATCGTGACAAGGCCACACCGCCTTAGCTGGAAAGACACGAAACCCGCAGGTGAACACATGGCCTACCCACATTAGGCCTAATTTCGCCCAAAGAAAGGGTCTCAACGGCGAAAACTTGAATAAAATCCGCAAGTCTTTCAAAATTTCGCCAACGAGTCCTAATTTCGCCCGCGCGACTCACACACCTTTGAAGAAAAGGGCGATTTGCCCAAAATCTAGAAACTGGCGAAGTGATTTCGTTTACACCCGCGCCCCAGGCGACTAAGGGTCAGAGTAGAAATCTTAGCACTAAGCCTAAGAGAAACTACTCGATAACTTATCATACTGAGGGGAATAGTATGGCTAGCCCGATTCAAACGGTAATCGGTAAAGGCAGATCAAACCCGTTGATAGCTGAGGGTTTGCTAAAAATCCTAATGCACCTGGTCCAAAACGTCATTATTCAAAGTATTCCAGACCACACGTAAGTCGGTTTTGGTCTGAAAACTTTGAAGGGGGTCTTGTAGACGGTGAAAATTACCGCGGCGGATTAAGTGAACGAATTCGCCCACAGAACAGGACCACCCCCTCTTAGGCCACTAAGCGGATTCGCTGGCACGCAACTACCCCACGTTGGCCGCATACTCCAAATCGCATGAATCCGCCCGCAAGGGAGATACTCAAATCCGCCTTCGTGTGCCGAAGCCACTTGCAGGGAGCCACGTCTGCCTACGTAAGCCGAAAGCCAGGTTTCCAGGGACAAGCCTTCTCTGCCTCCCACGATGCAAGGTAAGGAGGCACAGTGCCCCAAGTTCGTCAGACGGCAGTCCGTAATTCAAGCGAACGAGACGGGCGCCGAACCGGCCTGTAGACTCATAAATGCAGGTCGCCTCACCCGTCAGAATGGGAGGCCGAAGCCATGACGCGCCGAAAGCAATCCAGAGCTTACTCAGGCACGCAACGTCTATTCTCCCGCCCCTATTCAGACATAGGGTGAAGGGAGGAAGGGTACAGCACCTCAGGACCGCCGGATGGTCACTCGGTACCTCGCCGCACAAGTGAGCGGACGGTTGCCAGAGCCGTCTGCGTCCACATAAATGCAGCGTACCGCGCTCCAAGCGAAAGGTTAGAGCCACCAGCGTTCGACGAGCTGTCCAGGTCCACTCAAGTGTCTGGCAGTCGCCGTCACGAGTGCGAGGAAGGACTTTCCCGCTCCTACACGACGTGACACGACATGTAACCCCAAAAGACAACCGTTTGTTGTACAGGGGACAATAGGATGTCCTTGAACAGTGTATGGTCACATCCCATGGTTCAAGGGACAGCCAAAACGGTCCCCCTCCCACTTAAAAAAGGCTCCTTGCAACAGCAAAAAAAAAAGAAGGAGAAAGGAGATCGATCAATCAGAAGATCGAACAATCGTAGAGAATCGGAAAATCTCCAAGCTCCGAGCTCTGATCGCCGGCGAACTAGAGGATTTGAACTCTTTCACCCAGAGCTTCTACTGAGTACCGAAGCTCTCCAACAACCTCGGTCGAACCGTCCAAGGGAAGCAGACCCGACGCGAGCACCGGGCGAAGCATCCTGTAGCTACCATAAAGTCCCCACAAATATAAACAAAGAGGGCATTCCCTCTGCTTCTGTTGTAATTCAGATTGATTTAGTTTGTAATAAGCTTTCTTATAAATACAAACGAAATCCCTCCCCTTTCCCGGGAAAATCAGAAATTTACACGTACAAGTATCAACTGTCATATTTATTACTTTATAACGGCTAGTTTAACGGCTAGTTTCACATTCTCAAATCTTATAAAATCCTTCTATCCTCAACCATAGATGAACACAAAATTTTCGCAATTTCCACAATTTGGCTCAACTATTAGTCTTTTATCAAAATTGATTGCCTCAACTGAAACACACAAGTTCACGTAGATTGCATTCTAATAACATAGTAAAGAACGCCTTATCTTATTATGAACTTTATAAATTAGTTTGCAATCATATTTAGTTGACCATCATCATTTCCAAAAGCTCAATCTGAGCTCCAAACGTAACCAAAACACTACCAACAGCTAGAAATTTGAAGAATATTATGTGAATATAGAGCTAAACAAGCTCGAATCAGCATAGTAATAAAAAAACAACCCCAGGAGCTCAACAACGAGCACGAATATTAACCAAAAACCACACAATATAGAGCTAAACAAGCTCGAAATCAGCACAGTAACAAAAAAACAGCCCCAGCAGCATGACAATGAGCATAGATATCATCCAAAAACACCACAATATAGAGCTAAACAAGCTCGAAATCAGCATAGTAACATAAATCAGCATAGTATTTATCCATGGTTTATATGACCTTTCATTAGGCACTGACACGTTTTGATTCTCTTTTTATAATATATCATTTGATAAATAATAATACTCATACTAATGTATCAGATTGTTATCAATTTGAGGTTTTTAAAAAACTTGATATTAGTACAAGATATTGTAAGGCAACCGTAAACTATATCAAAAACAAGTTAGTAAAGATATAAACTCAAAAATAATAATCAAAATATTTGACCACGTGTATTGCATGTACATCCCACCTACAAAGAAGAGATAAATAAGTTACCAAACATGTTTTAAATGGGCGGGCAGAGACCAGCTCATTTAGAAATGTTAAATGTGTCATAAGTGAGTAAATGGACAAATATGCTTGCCCATTTATGGCTTGCCCATTAATTTGAAGTAAGAATATGGCAAGATGCCCTATCAAAAGTATATTATATATCTCAAAATGTAGTGTATATAGATAATATCTAGAATTGATTTCAATGAAGACCCCAAAGGGTAGATGTGTGGACCTTTATTGTCACTCTACACAACAAGGGAGAATTAAAAGAAAACACTCATAGATATCAGAAAGGATTATAAAAAAGAAGTAAAGTATATGAACAATCGGAAGTTAGCTGACACATCAAATGGTCAAAATAACATTTTAAATCCATCCCAAAAAGACGAATAGAGATAACTACCTAAGGATTAGTCATGGTGCCGTTGCTATCCTTGCTGGAAGAAAGGAGCTCTATGATACCCCTCTCTTGGACGATTTCTTTTAACTTCTGCCTCCTTTTGGTAGCTGGAGAACCTATCTAGAAAATGAGAAAATGAGCAATCATAGAAGTGAACTTACGAGCTTGAGGTACTTCTCCTAAAAAATCAAGTTGTTATGACCTATTCACATGGAACAACAAATAGTGGGAAGGCAAAACCTCCAAACTTGCCGAGACTTAGAGTCAACAGAGTAGATATTAAAGCATTGACTTAAGTCTTGAGGCAATGAAAAGGCTCCAATCTTAGGAAGAAAAAAAATATCTCAAACTTGCTTAGCAAAAGAACAGTGTAAGAAGAGGTGCATATGAATCACAAGTTCATGTTGACATAGCGAACAAGTAGGATCGCAAGTCCAATCTTTGATAACAAGCCTATTCTTAGTATTCAGTTTATGTAGGGTTAAGAGCTATAGGGAGAACTTGACTTTGTTAAGTAAAATACTTTTCCCTATAATCAAATAGAATAGGCTATGAGTGCCTCCATCAGAAGTAAATGAGTATAAATATTTGACAGAGAAGACCCCAGAATTCTCTAATGACCAAAACAAACTTGATCCAACTCCGAGGAAGGGCAAAGATTATGTCACGCCCCGCTTCTCAAAATACCGGGGAATCGGAACGTGAACAAGCCCACGACGTATTAGATTGAGAAGAAATATACACTATCATTATTTTTTTCTTTTCTTCTCAATCCAATACGCTAAGCGTCAAACACATAAATCTCAATCACAGGTCCCTGATCACAATAGCAAGAATATAAAGACAATCCAAAATAAGGAATATATATATCATCAACAGTAAATCATCCCAGATATAAAAATATGGGTCCAAGATACCCTTATTACAAAAGAGTCCAACTAGGAATAAGAAATACATAGTCCATAAATAAAGTACTATTAAAATACTAAATCCATCATCAACAAAAGAAAAGTACGGTAAAAGAGTTTAAATGTCCAACTACTACTATGGAAGAAAATCACTACGCTTCAGCTGGATCTTCTACTTCTTCTGCAAGTCACCCCTGCTAAGAGTCCTCTGGCTCCTGTACGATTCCGAACTGAGCCTGTCCATCTCTTATATCTGACATATATCAGAAAAAATAGGTGTGCGTCAGCGTGCATGGCACATGGTAAGATCCCACAAGGGAAAAAAAGGAATAATAAATAGAAATATGTAACTGGAATACTAAAAACTAGATGAAACCCACCATTGGCATATAATAATCAAAAAATCCAAAAAATCAACCAAGTAACAAGATCATGCAGCTAACCATCAGAATAATCATCTAAGTAATAGGGTCATACAACTAGATGGAATTAATATTTAAAAATCTACAACTCGAGACGTAGTATGTCGAGCGAAATTATCCAAACAAGAAAACCCTCATGTATATACTATATGTTTCAAATTGTAGATAATTAAATATTAATCCCGATCTATTTATAAAAGAAATACAACTGATCTACATCTCATAAGAATCCATAAATCCTAACCAAAGTGACGACACCGATTCATCTTGACCCAACAAACCAACCCCAGTGGCGACACCCATCCACTGGTAACAAGTCATGTAACCAGCCATCCTATAACAGGTCACTGGTTCACATTTCACACAGAGTCAAAGCTCATATTATCAGATAACTGACTGTTCGCATATCCCCCATGTGCATCCAATCAAATAAATTAATGAACCAAAGTAGAGACACTGATCTACTTTGACCCAACCAACCAGCCCCAGTAGCGACACCAATCCACTATGACTCAACAAACTAACCAATCCCAATGATGACACCGATCCACTGTGACTCAACCAACCAACCCCAGTGACGACACCGATCCACTGGTGCGAGCCTGGAATATATATCAACAGTCTTATCTGATTACATAAACATAGACATTCCCATCCCAACTCTTCTTATTTTCTAAGTCAACAATACACAGGTATCTGAGTCTTGTACATGACACGCCAGGTAACTAAGGACATGAACTACTAACGGTTCTCAATACAATCAGGAATAATAAAAGCAGACATGTCAAATACAGTAAAATAATCACAAACATGAAATGTAATCATGAATCAGTAAAACATGCATACAGTCTAGTTCCATCAATATCTTGTAATCCAAAATAAATAATTCTTTTTCAAAATAAATTCTTTTGCAATTTTTTTATAAATTCTCTAAAATGATTCTGTTGTCAAATAAATTCTTTTAAATTTATAATAATTATTCTGAAAATACTATTTATCATATTGTTATGATTTAATTAATATGATTCATTAAACAATCCCGTGCAAAGTAATAATATATCACATTCTAATCTATGCATATAATTCATAACATATCCAAATATTGAAATGACGAGGCGAAGAGCAAGAGGGATCTTGCCTTGGTGTTTCATCGAACAGATCGACGTTGACGGTGCGGTCGGATCTGACGCGGGGAGCGCGATGTTCGACAGCGAAGGGCTGGAAGTGACCGGAGTTCGGTGGGGCTGACCTGGCGTGGTCGGCAGCGGCTGCTATGACTACGGGGAGAAGCTGGAGTTCGCGGCTGCTGGGGCTAGGTTTGCTCGGGGAGGCGCTGCAGTGGGCGATAAAGAGGAGTTCGAGTCTTGCAGTGGCCGCAGCTGGAGCTTGAGGCGGATCTGGTGTGGCTGTCGGGTTGGGTCGGGGAGGCGCAGGAAGGCAGCGAGATGCGGGGTTAGGGTTGGTTCGAGGAGAAGGGGTAGACCGGGGGGGATGGGATCGGAGGAGGTCGAGCTCGGGTTGGCTGGAGGTGGAGTAGGGGCTGGCGTGTGGGTGCTGGAGTTCGCCAGCGGTGGCCTCAGGGCGATGGTGCGGTGTTCGAGCTCGTCGGAGAAGACGAGAGGAGAAAGAGGGGATGAGATGGGCGGCCAAGGGGGGCTGAGGACGGCTCGTTGGTTCGTCGGAGAAGAGAGGGGAATTTAGATACGGGAGTGGGTTTCTTTGGAGAGGAGAGAGAAAAGAAAATGAGAGAGAAGAAAGTGTTGACGGCTGTGTAACATAAGAGAGAGAGAAGAGGGTATTTATATACTTAGGGTTAGGGTTAAAACAATTAAGAATTAATTAAGAAAATAATTAGGGAAAATAAGAATAATTAGGAAAGATATTATAATTAATACAGTACTTATAATAACAATAACCATAATAAAACCAATATGAATTTAAAAGTTTTCACCACAACAATTTAATTTATAATTATCAAAATCATTAAATAAATATAAAATTAGATTTTAAATTGTAGAAAATTCTAGAAAATCGAGAAAAATACAAATATTCTTTAAAAATAATAAATAATATTTTAAAATATCAAAAAATTATTTTAACTAGTATCGAAAATTCACGGTCATTACAGATAAGAGGAAGATAGCATAAGTTTAAGAGCATGAACTTTTAAACGATCTTGCTTTCCTATCGGTCTCCTGATAATTAGTCTCCAGCACCAATTATCACCACTATACATCCCCTAGGACACAATATTTGCATGTTTAAAAAAACGCAAGATTGTACGCAAGAGATTATAGGCTAGCATGAGATTTCTCACCAATCTGTTTGTTCTTCAAAAAATATAACTTTTAGCCCGTACTCAAATGCCATTAACCATAGCTGAAAGGATTGGCTAATAAACAAGATATCCTTCCAAAATTTTGACCAATTACCTCTATGTGGCGTGCTAGAAGGGTCGAAAGGATATATAGATTGAAGAACCTGACTAACATGATTTTCATTGGAATGATGTTTTCATAGCCACTTAGCAACAAGAGAAGAATTAATGTTTTCTAGATTAACCAATGTTTTACCACCCACTTTTTTTAGCACAACCCCCTCACAAGAAGTTACATCTAATCTTGTTCATCACCTTGATGAGCCATCTGGGAATTTTAAAAAAAGACATGTAACAATGGGGAGGGATGAAAGGGCTGAGTTTAGAAGAACTAGACTACCACCAAAGGAAAGGTGTTTTCCTTTTGTTATGAAAAGAATCAATAAGCGGCTGCCGGTCCAGTTTGGTGAGAGATCACTTTTTTAAAGGAAGACCAAGGTATTTGAAGGGTGGGGAGGCAAATGACCAGTTAAGAATTTTAGTAAGGTATGGTCCCTGATTCACAATTCTACCACTAGATGTTAGATTTTGAGAAGTTGACTCCCAAGCCAGAGATCTCCTCAAAGAGATAGAGAATAGACTTGAAAGTGGAGATATTATTCTTCATCTTTGCAAAAGATTAGAGTGCCATCAACAAATTAAAGTGATTTAATATCATTCAAGTTACTTTTGAGATGAAGTTCAATTCCCCATAGTTCCTGTATAGAAACAACATTCTATTAAGGACATCTACCACAATAATGAAGAACATAGGGGATAGAGAATCCCCTTGTTTAAGGCCTCTATGACATTTAAAAATATTAGTAGGTGAACCATTAACAGTGACAAAAAATTTAGAAGAAGAAAGAACACGATTAATCCACATGCACCAATGAGGTCCAAAACCCCTAGCTTTGAAGAGGGAAAGAATGAATTCTCAGCTGACACAGCCAAATGCTTTTATAAAGTCAATCTTAATGATGCATGCTTCAATCTTCTTGGAGAAGCAAAAATGAAGTATTTCATGCCCAAGAATAATCGAGTCCAGAGTCAATTTACCTGCTTGGCAGAATAGGTATATGGCCTGCCCATTTAAACCCAAAACCACCCTTTAACACGTCTTGAAAGACCTAGGATCATTGGAGAAGGGAGCTCGAATATGTTTGAGAGCGTCTCTATTACATCTCTCCATAAAATTTTCACATCTTGGAATCCCTCTCATTAGGAGGTATTTGATTCTCAAGAACTAGCCTCTTCTGTAATTTGCTGTCGAATTCTCGGGTTTGGTGATGAGTTTTGTTTTCTTCTTTCTTGGCAGGGTGGATCATGTGCTCTCGTCTGTTGGTATATTAACTTTGTAGCCTCTGATGATTGCATGACTAAAAAAATTACTTTTATTCATAGTTTTTATGCTGTTATTGACGACTTCTGTTCATCATATTAAACTTTGATGTAAGGTTTTTAGGTTTTAGAGGATAAGTTGTGGAATTTTGATTTCATGTTTTTTTAAGTAGAGCTTTTGTCCTTAGAAATTAAGATATATTAGCATTCCTTGTATTTAGTTAGAAATTCATAAAATAAAATTAAAACACTCTTTTTTAATTTTAAGTTATTTTAGTATTAAGAAATACTCAAAATTACTAAAATATAGAAATTGTAGTTGCTTGTGTTAATTATTTTCTGTTGTATTCACTGTTCCATGGTTCTTATAGCATACAACAACATACCTTGCAACATACCTTGTTGATTATACCATGTTTTTTTTGTTGGTTTCTAATGGTTCATGCTTGATAAATAAAATTGTTTTGAAAATAATGCTATAGACAAAAAAGAAAAAAAGACAAACTTTATAGTATTTTGTGATAATTCATAATGCCTACTTATATCTGTCATCACTTCTTTTGTAAATTTTTTTGCCAAAGCTTGTAGTCATTGAAAAAATGATGTTGATCTTGCAATCATTGTCATTTCAGGTGTGCTGCCAAAGTATTTTAGTTCTCAGTGACCATTTGCTCTGCATTTCAAGCTCAAAGTACAATCAGCTTGGATGGCAGTTATTTCTCCTATCAAATTTTTATTTTGTCAAAAACTATAATGCCTTGTTGTAGTGCCCTAATTGATTCGATGTGTATTTTACTACTGAAATTAATTGATGTCGTCACTATCAACAAGTAGTGGATTTATAGGGCACTCTTGTAGGTCTTTTCTATTAGACCCTAGAGGGGGGTGATTAGGGTCTTATGCTAATCTAATCCCGATTAAATTCCAATTAAATTTATATTGATTAAATTGTTCTTGTAAGAATGATATGAGATAGATATGAACAAGAATGATATGAAAAGCCATAAATAAAATATACGTTAATCAAAATACAAACACACGATATGTTTACGAGGTTCGGTCACCACGATCTATGTCCCCGCTCCTCACCTCGAGGAGATCTCCACTATCACAATCCGGTTTGGAAGCCGGAACTTCTACACACTCGGTTTACAAGTTTACCGAAAACTCTCACACAACAAATACTATGCAGTCACACTTTACATGCTAAGTGTAGGAACCTAGCCCGTGTACTCTTCCTCAAGTGCTCGGATGCAACCTCTCCCTAGGTTCGTCAACCAACGCCACTCCTATTGGATTCGACCCCGTCTCACGCCTCACACTTCTCTCGGTGTATAAGTGTATTACAAGTGATACTCACAACAATAGTTAAATACAATGGTTTGTTCTCGATAACAAATGAGAACGCAAATGAAGCTCACACTCACTAAATCACACACTACTACCCACAATATATAGTATGGAATATTAAGCTCAATACAGTGTGTGTTATAACAGTGAATGAAAATATGTGACTCAATAAATATAGCTAAGATATGAAAATAAAATAATAAGCTATATGAAAAGATGAATTAGGAAAACTTTTCAATAAACAAGAAGAACAGTAGAGGATGATGAGGATAGAATCCTCAGTTGAATTGAAGGCCTCTTCTTGTTATAGAAAAATTCTTTTGAAATAGATAATCAGAATTAGCTTAAGTAGCTCTTTAAACACACTTAAACTTTTGTTAAAACTTCATTGTGAAAACAAAACTTGGTATATAGAAAGAGAAGAACAATGGGGTATTTATACCCACTCAAAATATCAGCCAAAACTAACTTGAAATGACCAAAATAGCCCCACAGAATAAAATCAGAATATATCCGTTGAGAAAGCAATGATGAATTTGGCGGTCGACCGTGAGAAATTGGCGGTCAACCGCGAAGCACAAAAAGGCTGAGAAAGAAATTTAAAAGCTGGCGGTCGACTGTGACGGTCGACCACGAAAGTCTCTGGATGAGCCACGGTCGACCGCCATCCAATAAAAGGCAGACTAAGAAAAATAATTACTGGCGGTCGACCGTGGCGGTCGATCGCAAACTGATACATGGCAATTGATAGGTTTTGGGCTAATTTTAAAAATACATTAAAAATATCAAATCAATTCTAAAAATAGTAAAACTTTGGGAAAAGTTTCTAAATGATAAAATAAACATGTTTGAAAAGGAATTTTGGAAAAGAAATTTTTATTTGTGAAAACTCACTGTTTTTGAAAAGTGTTCATAAAACTTGTTTTTCGT